>APFE030255868.1:0-16113 GCA_000404065.3 Pinus taeda
GACAGAGAGAGTGAGGGAGGCGAAGAGGGAGGGGCGAGGAAGAGACATGAGGTGAGAGGAAGGGGGAGAGGGCGGGAGGGAGAGAGAGAGGGATGTAAGGAGGGGGATAGGGTGTGGGGAGGAAGATATAAGAGGTGAGAGGAAGGGGGAGGGAGGGGGGAATGAGAGAGAGAGAGAGAGAGAGAGAGAGAGAGAGGGCGCGGGGGGCAGGCACAGAGTTGAGAGGAGCGAGGGAGAGGCTTGGAGAGAGAGAGAGAGAGAGGGATGGGAAGCATAGAAGGAGAGATAGAGGACAGGAGAGAGATGGAGAGAGAGGAGGGGAGAGGGAGAGAGAGAGAGAGGGAGGGAAAAAGCGAGAGAGCGGGGATGGGGAGAGAGGTGGAGGGCATAAGAATGGGGTGGAAGGGTGAGGGAGGGAGGGAGAGAGTGGATGAGAGAGGGTGATAGCGTTTGGGGCAGTGGGAGGGGGTTGGTCTATGAGTGGGGATGAGTGGGGGAGAGAGAGGGGAGGTGGAGTAGGAGTGGGTGAGGGAGGGATAGGAGGGCAGACTGAGAGGGAGAGAGAGGGAAGGGTATAGAGGGAGAGAGGGGAGCGAAGAGAGATATATGGGGGGAGAGTGACATAAATATAGAAGGGAGGTGGGGAAAGAGAGAGAGGGGGGTGACACTAGGGAGAGAGGGGATGGGGGGGACGTGGGGGAAAGTGGGGGAGGAGTGGGGAAGAGTGGGGGAGAGGATTGAAGGGGAGGCAGAGTGGGAGTGGGAGTGGGGGAGGGAGACTGAGAAAGAGAGTGTGAGGGAGGGGGATAGAGGGTGAGAGGGGGAACAGAGAGAGAGAGTGGGGGAAGTGAGAGAAGGTGGGTGAGAGAGAGAGAGGGATGAGTGGGGGAGTTGGAGACGGAGGGGGGGGAAGTGAGAGAGGGAGGGAAGGAGGGAGGGGGAGCAGGGGAGGGAGGGAGATAGGGAGAATGGAGGGGGGGCAGAGATAAGGGGGGGAGAGGTGGGAGGAAAGGGAGTTAGGGGAGAGGTGTGTAGGTGGAGAGGCGAGGAGGGTAGGGGAGAGGAGGGGTAGGGGAAGAGAAGGAGTAGGAGTCGTAAAGAACAAAGTGGGGGAGGGATGGAGAGAGCCAACGGGGGGAGAGAGGGAGAGAGAGAGAGAGAGAGAAAGGGTGAGAGACAAAGATGGGGAGGGGGAGGAGGGAGGAAGGGAGGGAGAGACAGAGGGTGGGAGGGGGAGAGCCAGAGTTGGTGAGGTTGGAGGAGGGGGAGAGAGAGATAGAGTAGGGGGGGGAGGGGCGAGTAGAGGTGGTGAAGAAGAGTGTAACTAATTTTGGTATTTGTCAATGTAATTTTGATCTTTCCATTTGTCAAGAAAAACAATTATCATTTTTATAAATAATATGAATGAGTTTCTTACTTCTTCAATAGTGCTGGAAAGTGAAAGTGTCAAAATCATATTGAAGAGATCTAGTTGAGCATCTATGTAATTAAAATGGGTCAACCAAGAGTCTAGCAACCCTCCAGGACAAGCATGATCATTAAAAGAAGAAGTCTGCAAGAAAATCTATGAAAATAACATCATGTTGGTTTGCATAATAAAAATTATTAAATTATTAAAGGATGACATGTCAGTTCACTTGGATAAGTCAACTCAAATGGAGTCATAACTGCTATATATACCCAACTGATGTATCCACAAAAACATAGGACAAATCTCACATACCTCTGACGTTTTCATAGGTGTTCAGGACTTGGGATGGTACAGTAAGAAAAAAAATCACAGATAGCTAAGTGAAGACAATATCTTGGACTTGTCTAGGATATCTCACAGGATCTGAGAAATGATGATAGGGACTCCTCCTTGAAGGCACAATCTCAGTGAAGTATAAGATTTCGTTGAAGTAAAACATAATGGCATAAACCATCTTGGCATAAACTTGATTTGAGGATACTTTGTCTTAAGGGTGCAGTAATATGATCTCAATGAAGACACATTCATACAACTATAATCTTAGTTAAGGGTGTAACTATAAGACAATTATGATCTCAGTGAAATTATGGACAGAAATCAGTCATATATGTGGAAGCCTCGTTGAAGATTTCGATAAAAGAGCAATCTTGAAGTATCTATGATGATGATCTCAATAGCAACATGGGAAGATGATTGGTGTCTTGGTCTTCGAGTGGCATAGAGGGTCAAGTATAATGGTTTTGGTGTTCGTCAATTAGAATCTCTATAAGAAGAATTATGTGTGAGAGGTTTTGGCCCTGCCAGAATGCCAACTTCTTGTGTTCTTGTTTCTTTGTTTTGGTAGAAGTTTGATGAAGTAAACACATACACTCATAATAAGAAGAAGGTCAAGATAAGATAAATAGTAAAATAATTTCATAAATTGTTATCAATTATAGAAGAATCTATCTAATGCTAACTGCCCTATATTCTTAGGAAAGGGTTACTTTATCATGAGCATATCTTTTTATAAAACCTTATAACCAATGCACATCCATCATGTTGCACCCTTCTTAGGCACAATGATAAGGGGTGAACCACATGGTGAGGTACTTGGTCGAGAAACACCATGTTCCAATAGTTGTTACAACTATTCTTCACCTTGTCTGTCTCTATAAAATTCCACTTGTACAACCCAATGTTTGGCATTGGACAGTCTAAAATAGCTGGATTTTGTGCTCCACTTTGTTGAATTTTCATGATTTCTATAATAGTAATGGCTTTCCAATTATTCATTAACTAGATCATCTTATATCACATTCATCATTAAGCAATTATACATTGCAAATATCAACAATAAAAAATAATGAGAGTAGGATCAAGAAGACACAACCAAACAAAAGATACAAAAATTTTTACCTTGGGAAAACCCTAACTAGGGAAAAACTAGACACCTTTTCTTAGAAAAATTGTTCAATTCAAAAAGAGATACTAATATGATCTTTCAATTCAAAATAAATTAGAACTAACTAGTAATCAAACCCAGGTCAAACCTAGGTCATGAAGGAAAATCCTCTTACCACTGCTACTCCCTCTCTCACGTGAGTCCTTTCACTCCCGTCAGAGACAAGTCATATGGTAAAGAGGTCTACCAGGAGATTTGATATCCATATAACCAAAAATATTATCTGTGGTCTGTAGAAAACCTTAGTTACTTTGTAAACATGAGATTCCCTCTCATGTAACTCAAATCCTTGGCGTATCTCTATGTGCACTTCTTCTTCCTCAAATACTTCATTGAGGAAAGAGTTCTCCACATCCACTTGACGTAATTTTGAAAACATAATAGAAGCACGAAAAAATTAGTTGTAACATAAGTGTACCTGGAAACGGGAGTCTCCACATAGTCCTCTCCTTCTTTCTCGGATAATCCTGATGAATATTTCTTTCTACTTCTCTTTTCTTCCATCTTCCACATACTTCATATTGAGATTCACTTGGAAGTCACGAATGACATGTCTTCGACAAAATTTCCTCCATCATAGAATTCCTTAAATTTGTTGGCCTACCTGCTCCCTCTGATCTAGGAGCTCTTCTGGTCATCAGGTATGATTAGTACAATTTCTCTCTTCAACACAAATTATTGATCCTGGAAGAACCCTCTTGTCATAAATTTTGCCTCGTTCTTCCAGTGCTTCCATTTCTTCCTAGAGCCTTGTCAACCTTCATGATATACCTTTGATCCTCACTGGGAGGCCCTGGAAGAAAAATTATAACCCAACAAAAGAAATAAAGGTAAGAGGCTAACTAATTGTAAAACAGTAATAATCAAGGAATAAATATACAAGTACTTACCTTTTCAAAGAATTATCAACTCCCTCTTGATATTTTCCTCCTCGCAGGAATCATTGAAATCCATCTGCGAACTCATCATCCTCATTATCAACATGTTTCTTTTCTTCCCTTCCTTGCATCAGATAGGGTTTTCTTAATCCTAGCCTTCAAGCCTTTTGATGGGAAAAAATGACTGAAATCAACAATGGGGAGATCACCCAGTCATGGTCCCAACAAAGCCTTTATCCTTTTGAAATGGTGATTCTGACTAGTTCAAATTGGTCAAATTACCCTCTCCCTCCCATTTTTTGGTGTTTCTAATAACTTATCAACAAGAAAAGTCAATCTAACTTACCGTCTTCTAGCATTCTTGCAATGAAGTAGTTCTTAAGCTGACATAAGGGCTCAACTAATCCACCAATGTAGTTTCTCCTACATAAGGAAACTTCTAAAAGATGAGAACTAAATCTAAATGTAAATCTAAATGCAAATACAATATAATCTATCATGAAAGCATTCAAAAGGATAGATTAAATCTAACTCAATTAAATTTAGGATTAGTCCTCCTCTCAACCTAGAGAAAAAATATTGAACTTTCGACCAACTTGAATTTAGAATAAAATCAAGATAATAAGCCAAGGAAATACCTCCAGTACTTGGTACTAATTTGAAAAAATATATACATTCACCTATTGATAAGTAGTTATCTTGCTACACATACCTTTAAATTGAAATAAAATGAATTCAAAATAAGTGGTATAATTGCATTAAAGAAATAGTTCTCATTGTTACGCAGTAATTTGTCACCGTTGGTCACCGTCCTTGTTACCCCCGCTGTCACACACTGGAGGACACATTTACGGACCTGTGACCAGTGACACAACTTGAAAACACTTGCATTGAGGTATCCTAAGTATGAACTTCAATATCCCTGAAGACACCTTTTGAAGATTAACCCTAAAAAATGCCATTTTTTCATTAGCGCGGGTCCACAGTGTCTAACCCGCGCCAATGGCTCAGTTCCTACAAAGAGGGTGCGCCCATAGACGCGCTGTCACAGAACAAAGCCCACGCCACACAAAATTAGTCATGATTTTTGGCCAATGCGCACTGAAGTGTTTTTTCCTCCATTACTCATGCAGTCCTCTGAGGAAAAATCCCATGGATATGATCGAGTGTCGTCTTTTTCATCCATGACAACTCAGTCCAAAGGCTATTCTGGGACAATACCCAATCTTCAGTAAGTGTCCGGATACGATGAATACTTTCTCCTCTTCCATCTATAAATCACTGTCATCCTGCATTGAACCAGCAAGTTTTGGAATGCTAGTGTCAGAGTGCTGAAGTTTTGAGCTAAAGTGAGATGATGCTAGATTGATAGTAAGAGCTGAGAGAGAAGTCATGCTGCCGAAATTTTGAGAGAAAGAAGTGACTTTACAAGGCATGTCTAACTGCTGACCCAGCTGGAGGAGATTTGCAGCGTCAAGCCTTAATTGGTTGTAATTCTTCTCTTCTTTCATTTAATAATGAACGACTGTTATTATGGTTCCACTCACGTATTCTTCTGGTAATATTTGAGTTATATCCTGCTTGACTGATATATAATTGTATGATATTGGATTTTACGCTTGTTTTGGATTGTTCTTTGTTTGTGCAGGTGTCCATGCGTGGAACGCGAGGATAGTGACCGGCCAAAGCTAGAGGACAGGAGCGACGTTTCTTCCACGACAAAATAGCGTTGGATTCCAGGTAGGTCTTTCTGACCAACCTTTTGATTATGCAATTAGGAGCTTGCATGCAGCGTGTTTGATTGTTGCTAGACCCCTATCGGGCTAGTGGGATCGCCTCTGTCCGCAGAGGGGATTTACCGACCACAACAATTTGGCGACTCCACTGGGGAGTTGATTGTTGTTTGTGTTTGTATTGTCTGATTTGTAAGTTGTGGACGGAGTCTGAAGAGCGACCAGGTAGCCTTCGAAACACTTCTGCTATGCAGAAGTGAAGCTAGATCAACGCCACTTCAGTCGATCTCCGGGTTGATTTACAAACTGGACAATATCAATCTTGCTTCGCATGTCGTTTTTCTCTCATTTATTTGTATGAATAATTCTCTTGGTTAGAGTTCTTGCTGTCTTTTTTGCTTGCTGGCTCTGTCTAGATACCAGAAGCCAAGCCTGAGACCACTCTGTCCGTCTTTTTGCCTGGCATTTTCCGCCAGCGCGCTTTTTCCTTGCACAGTCGCGCTGGTTGGTGCGTGTTGCTCTCAGACAACTCGCGCCAATCTCTGTTCAGCGCGAGTTGCAGGCATATAGTCGCGCCGCACTGCTTGAGTTTTTTAATTAGCTTGTTTGCCAGTCTCTGAGCTTGGATCTGTGTTTTGTTGCATCTTTTACACCTTCTGGAAGTTTGTTGGACCCTTATTTGACTGGTTTTGAGTCTCTCTTTTGAGAAATTCTTAGTTTGATTTCCTTTGATCATTACTTGAAGGTTTGCCTCAGTCTCTTCACCATTTTGCGTCTTTTTTCTTTTGTTTGATTTTTGGAAATCTCACCCAATTTTCTTGATTTGCACTTGACTGGTTCTTAGATTACGTTAGAATCATCTTGTGTTTGAGAATTATTTTGTATAGATCACACGTGCATAATACGAATTCTCATTTGTGCATAGATTACATTTGCACACTTTTCAAGTAAATTGTGCATAGATTACTTTTATCCTTCAGTTGTTTGCTTTTTTCTATCAATCTTGTATCTTAGCCTCCGTGGCTTTGTTATCGAGCCTTCTGTTGGATTGGTGATTTACAGATCCGGTCTTTTTGTTGATTGATTTCCATATTCTTCCGGTGGTTATATGATTTTTACATTTCATACTGCAAAGTATCTCGCTTACAGCTTGCTTGTTTTACCTGATTTCATTGTGGCTTAGCTTACATAGTTACTTGAAAATCTTGGTTTTTCTTTGCTTTGCTGGGTTCATGTTTATGTTTCAGATCTGGTTTTAGATTTTTTGAATGAATTATCTAATTGCGAATCTGTCTTGAAACCCCTTGAGTGCATTATCATATTATTTTTAAAAGAAAAGAAAAAGATTTTGCTTTTCATCAATTAGCGTATTATGTTAGTTTTTTGCTTTTAAAAGAAGAAAAAGAGAAAAGATTTTTCCGTTCTTGTTGATTAGCTGCATTAGAACTTTTGGACATCGTTTTGTTTGTATGAACCTCTTAACTCTTCTGTAGCTAGATTTCATCCAAACGAAACGAATACAATTCTTGCATGTAGTGGCATTTAGGACATTTCGAGAGATTACATTCGCTAAGGCCAGAAACTGAGACTTAACTGAAGATGAACAATAAAATTAATTCAATGAACCTAACAACGCATTGAAACTTAACGCTCACATTCTAGAGGTCTAGGTTAGAGACGTGTTCCGGCGTCGTTAAGCCTGGTAGTTTATCGTTGAGTGGTTGGGTGATTCCTCCACGGTGAAACGATAGGTGCCAGTACGGACTGTGCTCCCACGTACCGTCGAGTATAAATTGGGAGACCCTTATAGGCTTGCAACCTTTGATCCGTAGGAAGCTGAGTCTGCCGCCCTACAAACCGTAATGCACTGAACACAGCATTCGGGAAGATTGACTGCAGTACGGGAAGTCCTTGCTGATCTTCTGATCACTAAGGTGTATAAGCAGTTTTACGGATTGTTTGGCAAACCCTTTTACCTAGATTTCCAGAGTAGTCAGCTTTTGATCCTTTTCAAACTGTCTAACAGAAAAGGTGTAAGTGAGCAGCTTGTCACTTCGTGCTCAATAAACAATCGAAGGAGACTAGAGTCAGCTTTTCGTCCTTTTCTCGACTCTTTAAAGATGAAAAGGTCAAGTCAAGTGTCTTAATAATTTATCTAGCCACGATCACATAACCCGTTTAATTTTGTCCGCGTTAGTCTGCATAGGGACTGGTTTCGCTAGTCTCCCTAGGATTTTGTGAAGTTTTCACCCTGGCGGAACTACTCATTTCGCCTTCCGAGGGTCCGGTTGTGAGTCAAATTCTCCCTATTGTCCCAAGCATACAACCAATCAGCTCTCGCGCTCCAGGCGACAAGGATTATCAGTTTTATACCAACCCCATTTGGGAACCTTCTCAGAACGGTATCCCTTTTTGGGAGTATACTTCTCCTCGGAAACCTTTTCCTTCCGACATGGACAACCCATCACCTACTACTACTGATGAATCCGGCATGCCAGGGGATGAAATCCCTAGCACGATGGACTCTACACAAGTTAGTAGGAACGCTTCTACCGGGGGACTACCTCTTGGTTATAAAGCCTTGCGCGATTTTATATCATCTCCTTTTCCGACCTCTATTTGGTCACCACCCGTTTTCTCCAATATGGAGCCATTGACTCCACCACCTCGTAGTACAACTACTACTTCGGTGACAACTCCTCCACTTATATCTGTGGCTTCTTCAACGCCTATTTCTAGCCGACCTTCGTCCTCTTTATTTGCAGGCTTTGATCCTACATCTAATGCATCACTTGGGGGGCAGTATGATCAGTACCGACCGCCCTTTGGTACTAGGGCAGGTCAGTTATCAGTTGGAGAGATTTTAGTCCCGCTATCCATAGATTGGGGTTCCACCTCCTACCATGGTGGTCAAGCGTCGTACGCTCAACCTGAGATACCACACCAGCGAAATCTACAAGGAAAATCCTCCCAAGGGAATCCTTTTGCTTCTAGTAGTGCTTTTTTCACTCCTCATGCTCAACCTGCGAGCAACCCAGGTCACCCTTCCATTCCACAAGTTCAACCTAGTCTCCAGCAAGGTTCCCATACTGGACCAACTGGCCAATCGTTTGTTGATCCGAACCAACCTAACGTCCAGTATACCCAAGTTTTGGGCCAAGCTGCCCAAACGATCGGTCAACCAACTGTCCAATATACTCAGTTTTCTGGACAAACAGGTCATCCTCAAACCCAACCATCTGGTATGGGGGGACAACCCTCTGCTGCATATCAGCAGGGAGGCCAAACTCAGTATCAACAGGGAGGCCAAACTCAGTATCAACAGGGAGGCCAAACTTAGTATCAACAGGTAGGCCAAACTCAGTATCAGCAGGTGGGCCAACCTCAATACCAGCAAGGTTACCCATCTACTGGCATTGCTCAACCTGGCACCTGGACCTAGGTTGGACCTCAAAATCCATCTGGTTCTCAAATGCAGGCTGGAGGTAAATCTCAAATGTATTACCAAACTCAGCCTGGGTCTCAAAACCAATTTGGGGCCCCACCGCATTACGGTTACCATCAACCCCAAGGCCAACCTCTGTTCGCTCCTTACCAAAATTACCAACAGCCACATGCTTCTTCTGCAGCATCGTTTGGTAACCCATACGTTGGGGGGCAGAACGCTAACCCCTATACCCAGCATACTATGGGGGCAAATCCATTAGGGCAAGGTCCTTGGGGGCCACCACCACCTGGTTGGAACCCGGGTGTCCCATCGTTCCAACAACTGCAAATGTCATTTAATCCTCAATTACCATTTTTAGCGACTCTTGAATTACCAAATGTGTCCAAATTGACTAATGACCCTATCCTTCATAATCCTTATTGGCCTCCGGTTCCCACCAAGATTCCTGGTGATTGCCCGAAATTTGATGGCAAAGCCAATGAGGATCCGCAAGCTCATGTCATGACGTATCATCTATGGTGCTCATCTAATTCATGGTTTGATGATTCGACTCGGCTTCGCCTGTTTCAAAGGACTCTCACCAGCTCCGCCGCTAAATGGTATATTGAGCTAAATCGTGGATCCTTTCAGGATTTCAACTCTATGGCTATGGCATTCCTTACACATTTTCAGTTGCCCATTTGTTATGAAATGGGCATGCACCTCCTTACGTCTTTGCGACAGTCAACTGCCACACACGTCTCTGATCATATCCATGAATGGAGACGGCGTAGACGTATGATTAAATTTTCGATTCCCGACCAGCTTCTCACAGATTGGTTCACGACTTCATTCGTGCCTCCAATAGCTCGAGATATCGCAATGGGAGCATGCGTTACTGAAGAGCAAGCTATTGCACATGCTCAATACCTTGACTTAGTTTATTCTCAGTCAAGAACTTTGTATGATTATTTGCCTGATGCCCCTAGACCCGGCCCGTCCAAAACCCCACCTACGCCTACAGTTGACGGTATTATTGGGTCTATGAGTTCATCCTCCAAGAAAAATTCCGCAAACCCTGGGAAGCAAAAGTCTAATCCTCCAAACGAAAACACTTCCCAGGATACTCCTCCTCCTAAATCTACTTCGGAGGTTAATGCAGTTCAGTCAACCAAGACTGACAAAACATCGAAATCAAAGAAGAAGGAGAAAGGAAAAAACAAACCGGAACCACCTAAGCAGGAACCACCCAAACCTCAATCTGAGGAGAGTGTCAAACACAAACCCAAGTACCCTTGCTTTATTTGTGATGAGGATCACTACACCAAAGACTACCCTCGGCGGTCTGAAGTTAGTCATTTGTTGAAAGGCACTCCTGGGGTTCCTGTGGTTCTTAAAGAACCTTTTCCTTCACAGCAGACCCAAATGGTCGCTGATCCCTCTCAAACTCCCTCTTCTTTTGGTTCCCAAGTGTTTATGGCAGGTACGGTCCCTATTAACATCAGTACTCGAACAAAAGAATATCCATCTGCTGGCAAGGAGCCTGAAGCTACTCCCAGTGCTCCTCCTTTCAGTTCAAGCCCTCTCCATATCAAGAAACCTAGTGCTGAAGTGCCCGTCCGACCCCCTCCAAAAGGAATACTCCGGAAATCTTCTTACAACCCCAATGCCCGTGCTACCCAGCACTATAATATTATTGAGGATTTAGCCCAGACTTCGCCGGCTATGTCCGCTTTAGAAGTTCTCAAGAGTTGCCCCTCCTAGAGGAAGTCCTTCCTATCCGCCATCGGCGGTATAGATCCAGCAAATTCGGATTTGATTGCGTTCGATTTAACCCGCCATACTCAGAGACTGCCTCCCCAAATCGCCTTTCTCATACAGGTAGTTATCAATAAGAAAACTATTCATCTCACAGTCATTGACGAAGGTGCTTCCACTTGTATCATGTCTGTGGCCTGTTGGAAAGCTATCGGTTCTCCAACGTTGAGTCAGTCCCCCACAACCTTGGAAGCTTTCGATGGAAGAGCCTCTCTTCCTTACGTTATTCTCCCATGATTACCCATTTCTTTGGAAGGAAAAAAGGTCGAGATGGAAGTTGAAGTCGTAGATGCTACTTTAACGTACAACCTCCAGCTCGGACGCAGTTGGATTTACGCGATGCAAGCCGTTGCTTCATCCTACTTTCGTATCATCCGCTTCCCTCACCAAGGGAAGATTATTACGGTTGACCAGCTGAACTTTTTCGCTTCCTCTTCAGAAGGAACCATCCGCTTCGTGGAACATACCACGAAGTCACTTGAGAGTCTTGGTCATGGACTTTTTAAAGATTCTGCCCTTATGGGTGTTTTTCCAGCCTCACCTCCCAATGTCGCTTCCGTCAATATGATCTCTACTTGTCTCGATCCATGGGTTGTTCCTCCCACCGATCAAGTAGATTCATGGGGCGACAAAATGTCGTTGAGTCCCGCCGAACTCAACTACGTTGAAATCGTCGCTGCATCGGCTCCCGAACTTGCTCTTTCGAGCAAGATTTTTCACACACTCGCTCCATCTCTGGGGATTGTAGCTCCGGCTTCTTCGGATCCTCTGCACCAGATATTCTCTTCCGATGAAGCAATTATAGAGACCATGTCTCTCGAGGAACCTCCTTGGAACCACACCCATCATCGTTCCTCGTTGCCATCTTTCCCTCAGAATGAACCAACTGTTATTCAGCGATTTGCTCCTTGTTCCCCATTCTGATTCCTTCAGTCCCCTGTTCACGTTTATCACTCATCTTCTGAAGGTAATATGGCAAACATCACGCAAACCCAAACCATCGACATTTCTATCAAACCTAGGATTGTCGAACATGTTCATATCGGAGTCACTTGTACTCCGGAGGAGATTCAAATTTACTCGAAACTTTTTCGCGAATTTCGCGATGTTTTTGCTTGGTCTTACGAAGAAATGCCCGACATTGACCCTAGCATCGTGGTGCATGAAATCATTACATACCCCGATGCTAAGCCTGTTCGACAACGTTTACGTCAAGTACACCCTCGAAAGGCTGCAGCGATCAAAGCCGAAGTGGAAAAACTTCTTAAAGCTGGTTTCATTTACCCTATACCACTCACAGATTGGGTTTCCAATATAGTACCTGTCACTAAAAAACAGGGAACTATCCATGTCTGTGTTGATTATCGTGATATCAATCGGGCCTGTCCAAAAGATAATTTCCCCACACCTTTCATTGATCAAATTATCGATGAATGTGTGGGAAGCGAAATGTACTCTTTCATGGACAGCTTTTCTGGTTATAACCAGATCAATATTGCTCCTGCTGATCAACACAAAACTACTTTTATCTGTCAATGGGGTACCTTTGCTTATAAGAAACTCCCTTTCGGCCTTAAAAATGCCGGGGCTACATTCCAATGTGCAATGTCTTATGCTTTTCATGACATTCGACACATTGTACAGCCTTATCTGGATGATCTTCCAGCTCATTCGGCTAAGCGTAAAGACCACCCGGCTCATCTTCGTGAAATTTTTCTTCGCTGTCGACACTACAACATCCGGCTAAATCCTCATAAATGTGTTTTTTGCGTAGAAACGGGCCAAATTCTCGGATTTGTCGTCTCCCAAGAGGGCATCCGTCTGGATCCCCTAAAATTCGAAGCTATTGTGAATCTCCCTCCCCCTGCTTCCTTACATCAACTGCAAAGTCTGCAAGGAAAAGCAAACTTTTTACATCGTTTTATCCCAAACTACGCCGAAGTGGCTAAAGGCTTTACGCGGCTACTTAAAAAGGATGTCCCTTTTCACTGGGATGCGGTGGCTCAAGAATCTTTTGAGCGTGTCAAGGATCTCCTTATCTCTGCTCCATTGCTTCGGCCTCCAAATTATCATCGCGACTACATCCTATATTTAGCCACTGCAGATACCACTATTGGTATGGTTCTTGTCCAAACTGACGACGGTGACATTGAGCATGTCATTTATTATCTCAGTAAAAACCTCCTTGACACAGAAACTCGATATGCCCATGTCGAGAAGTTGGCGTTAGCCGCTGTTTGCGTGGTCCAACGTTTCTGCCACTATATCCTGTTGCGCAGTACTACAGTGATTTTTGATTGCAACCCCATGACCTATATCTTGTCACGCCAGTTGCTGGGGGGAAAATACTCTAAGTGGATTGTCATCCTCCAAGAATTTGACTTGGAGTTTACTTCCCCCAAATCTAAAAAATCGCTGGTTTTTGCTGAGTTAATTTTCTCTCTACCATCTTCTGCTTTGCCATCTCATACGGAAGATCACATCCCGGATGAGACCTTGTTTCTCATCAGCACCCTCGATCCATGGTACGGTGACATTATTACGTATCTGCAAACGTCCTCCTTCCGCCCAGGCACTTCTAAAGACGCTCGACGAAGGATTCGTCACCAATCCCAACCATATCGGATCATTGGGGATACTTTGTATCGCCTCGGCGCCGACTCTGTTCTCCGCCGTTGTCTTACTCACGAGGAAGCTGAGAGAGTCCTTAATGACTGCCACTCAGGTGCTTGTGGCGGCCATATGTCTGGCTATGCTTCTGCTCAGAAAATTCTCCATGCTGGCTACTTTTGGCCTTCCATATTCAAAGATTGTATTCTTGCAGTCCGTTCCTATCACGAGTGCCAAATTTTCCAATGGAAGATGCGGGCACCCTCTGCTCCTTTGCACCCCGTTGTTACCATCGGCCCTTTTGCCAAATGGGGCATTGATTATGTTACCTGTAACCCTTGCTCGGCTGGGGGGCATGGATACATTATCGTCGCCGTTGATTATTTTACGAAATGGGCCGAGGCGATGCCTACACTCAATGAGGACGGTCACACAACGGCGCAATTTTTGTTTAATCATGTTATTTCACGGTTCGGCGTCCCTCAAGCCATCGTCACTGATCACAGAAAGCATTTCCGGAATCATATGATGACAGAACTGACAACCCAACTGGGCTTAAAGCACGATAGTTCTACCCCGTACTATCCTCAATCCAATGGCCAAGTTGAAGTGATCAACAAGGTCTTGGTTACTATGCTTCAGCGCACCGTTGGCATACACAAGTCCAATTGGCATTTGATGTTGTTCCCTGCTTTGTGGGCTTACTGAACTTCCGTGAAAGATGCCACTGGTTTTACTCCATTTCAACTAGTCTACGGACTAGAGGCTACCCTTCCGATCGAATGTGAGATCCCTTCATTAAAATTAGCCGTCAAGCTACTTCCTAACACCACCCCATTAGAAGAACGCCTCCAAATTTGGCCATCGAAACACAAAAGAGGCGGGTCAAATCTCACTTTGACCAGAATGTTCGTCCGCGTTCCTTTAATGAAGGAGACTTAGTTCTCCTATATGATCAGGCAAATGAAAAGCTAGGACCGGGAAAACTCGAATCCATGTGGTTAGGCCCTTATATTGTCAAGAAAGTTTTAGACAAAGGAGCCTATGAGTTAATAGATTATGAAGGAAATTCTCTCGCGCAGCCTCGTAATGGGCTGTATTTGAAAAAGTACTATGCGTAATGCTAGTACGCTTCTTGTTGTATATATATGTACTTTAGCAAGTGTATTGTCTAAATATGTTAAAATTTGTAAAGACTGGATTGTCGCTTGTTGCTTATTGTGTTCTCCGCTTCTTGTCCAGATGTCTAATACGCCTTATATTGGTTTCACTGATGGTGCCTGTCGCAGTACTCGTAATTTATCCTCTGCGGCGTGGGTGATCTATGATCATCATGGTGAACTGGTAGATCTTCAAGGTGTCTGTTTAGGTCATACCACGAATAATGTTGCCAAATATTGTGCCGTAATTGAACTACTTACTGAAGCAATTAATCTTGGCATTCAGACATTAGTGGTAAACCTCGATTCTCAGCTTGTCGTCCACCAACTCAATAGGCGTTATTCTGTCAGAAACTATCATATTCTAAGGTTGTATTTACGTGTAAAATTGTTAGAAAGGAATTTTGAGTTTATTACATATCAACACATTCCACGACAATTGAACGTAGTATCCGATGCTTTGGCTAATCGGGTATTAGATAGACATTTGAGAAACTTGTAAATAACACAAAACACACAAAAAAAAAATGTTACTTATGGTTCGCTTTCAGCTCTTTTCCTGACCCTTTAAAGCGGAAAAGATCGCTAAGTTGTCCCTCTTGGCTCGTTAAACTATTACTAAGAGGCGATCGTTTTAAGTTCTTTTATCGACTGTTAAAACATAAAAGATTACCGGGTTTTTGTCATTTCAAACTCGTTAATGGTTGCGAAACGACTTGATTTTGATCCATTTTTTACTTTTTCAAATCAAAATCACTACTCATGAAAGGTACTCCTTGGTCGTAATGATCGGGCGGTTCTTTCGGGTATCATTTTACACTTTTTCGAACCCGAGAGACACAACTTTACGAAAATGGACCTCTGGAGTTTTCTTTTCCGTGTCTTTTCCAAACTCTCTAAACATGAAAAAGACTCTGAGTTTTACCTATGTCGGACTCGCTAAACCCTGACGACATTGGGCTCGTCATTATGACGAGACTTGAGCTTCTCCTCCCTAGGGCTCGTTAAACTTTTACTAGGTTGGATTCGACCGAAGGTCGAACTTATACCACAAGCGTATGCTATCCACATCAAGCTTGTTAAAAATAATCGGGGTAATCGCCAGAAATGGCGGGGAAGAAGAAATTTTTGGAATCGTAATTACAGTCGTGTCGGCAGTATGTCGGTCTTGAACATGGCACTTTTCTGCTTTCATGTCAAGGTGGGGATATCTCATTTCGTTTTCGCTTGCCTCCGTGGGTTCGGGTGATCCTATTTGACCTCTCATTTGCTCATTACCACATCATCATGACCTCTGATCCATTGATGTCAAATACTGCCAACTCCACTGTCGTGCCGCCGATATGCTCAAAGAGAAGTTGACCTCTGAAAGAAACCGCCTCCGCTTGATAGTTCATAAATCTTACTTCACAACATTGTCTCTTCCCGTCTCGTGTCGATTATGTGGGAAACGTTATGGCCCACCTTCAACGAAGATCACTTCCTGTCGACTTCAGCTCATTATCCAGGAAAGTGACCTAGAGACTCCCTTCTGGTACCTTGGAGCCTGCATGCCTCAATGGCAGGTTCTTC
>APFE030255879.1:0-16952 GCA_000404065.3 Pinus taeda
ATGGAAGTGACACTAACATGCAATATTATGCATCTTCTCTTTTTTCTTTCAATCTTTATTTACAATATACAACCACTTTCTAAATTATAATATTATGCTCATAGGATTATTATTCACATCTACAATCCAAAAATAAGATAAAGGGATAACAAATTTGTTTTCAACGAAGGTATGATTCGAATTAAATAGCATAATAGAAAATATCCTTGTTTTTACTTCTCATATTCATTTACAAAGTACATTTTCTCTTTGTATTATAATCTTATGTTGAGAAACCTTTCTTATATGGAAAATGGGATAGAGGTGTTAATTTAATAAACTTGGATTTAAGTAGATTTGTTAGTTCAATAAGTGTAAGTTAACAAAATGTCAAAACAAGGTACTTAGATGTAAGTATCAATCTAATGGGCATAAGTGAAGATGGATGTAGGATGCATATTTTTGGTTGCTAAAATAGAACAATTTCTTTCAAAAGGGCATAAACTAGCTAGGTAGTAAATCAATAGGAAGGAAGTCGAAGAATTCATAGCTATGTTCAGAGGGATTTCCACCTATCATTTCTTGTAAATATTTGACATATAAATAAAAAGTTACTCATCTAATTCTGCATTTTGAATAAAACTTCAAATTGTAATATTCAATTTACAGTTCTTTTAAAAGTCTCAAAAAATTCTTTTCATCCCAATCTTTCTAAATCCTTATTATATTTTAGAAAGTGCTGGGTTGTCATGTTTATGCATGCATTCCTCGGAATCACGCAATAACTTTCTCCTCCTCAATTTAGACCTTGTGCTTTTCATTTTAACAGAATACGATCAAACTTATGTATTATATAATATTATGTTGTATTACCTCAACTAATGTTTTCCTATTATGGCAAGATTTTAGCAAAATAATTGTTGATATTCTAATGCCATTACTTTCAGAGAATAGTAGTAAACGTCATTAAGGAGTACTGTGGTGAATAAAAAATAGTTCCTTGAAAATGTAGACATTTTAAAATTTTTTCAGCTAGTAATATCATCATTGACATTTTGTAAATTTATGAACCTTTTGAACCAAGTGATTTAGAATGAGGATTGAGTCTTAAATCCTTTTACAAACTTGGTTAGTAAACCATGGTGCCTACTCTACGATATCTCATCTATCCATGTATAAATACTAGTGAACAAATGCACGACGTTAGTATTTGTACCTTAAAATAACCTTGTCCACAAAAATCCCCTCTTCTAAATTACCAAAAAAGAAATCAAGGCATTAGAAAATAGAAATGGAAAAAGAAATCAAGGCATTAGAAAATAGAAATGGAAAAACAAAAACTCAAGGCATTAGAAAACGGAAATGATAAAGTTAGATTAAAAATTGTAACTAGCATGGGATTATTGTTCACCACAAGGTTATTGTTAGTGGGCTCGTTTGTGCCATGTCGAGACAACCATGCATTTTCTATACAAGTGGATCTGCAAGAAACAATTAAACAAACAACCATAAAATTAAGCATAACAAAATGTAAAAATATTTAGTATCTATTAAATGATGCCAATAAATCAAACAAAGAAGGAATATCCCTCTATTTCATGTTTCTCTTTACCTTCATCTAACATAGCATGCTCTTATATATGAATGTTTCGAGCTATATGTCAATATCTGAACAAACCTACAATTGTGATGAGGGATGTCCCCTAGGGTCCTAACCTAAATGATCGACCCGTAAATAGTGACCATATTACTCTTGGCTACAAATGTCCAAGAGAGTCTTCCTGCTATCAACAATCTCAGTGAAGAAGTCATCAATTAGGATATGGAAAAAGTGCTCCAACCACAAGGTTACTTCTAATTATGAATCTAGAGAGATGTGAACATGTTGTGAATGAAACTAACACATTGTTTTGGTTGTGTTCTTCACCTAGAGGAATTTTTTGCAACATGGGAAAGTTTTTCTCAATGAAAGTCTTTGTGAAGATGTCAGTAGTCGATGACCCCATCATGTACCATTTCTCGAATGTAGTCCATGTGTATCTTGATGTGTTTTGTCATTGTAGTGGATATTTGCAAAAATTTAGTGCTCTTTGATTATGGCATTAGATGATAATCAGATGATGGAACATGATACCTAACTTAGTGAGGAATTTTTTCAACCAAATGATTTGAATGGAAATGTTAAGTGCACCTCTAAATTTGGCCTTTTTGGATGATAAAAAAATCGCAGATTTTTTTTTCTAGACCAACAAATGGGGTTGGAACCCAAATTGAGAACATATACTTAAGCATAATTGTGATCAATGTTATCACCAACCCAATTTGAATTAATGTGGCCAATGAGATCCAAAGTACTCTTGTTGCATAATGAATCCCATAGTTGATTGTCCTCTGGATATACATGAGTATGTGCTTGATAACTTTGCATTGCAACTCATGTTCCTATTGTATGTATATGAAAAATTTTGCTATTTCATATGAAAGATCCCGAAGAAAGTGAGCGAGATAGAGGAGACTCTGCACAAGTTGTATATACATGGTGCAATCAACCAAAGATGTATCCTTTCTATCCTCAAGGTGTACCCCCTATAAGAAAGGTGTAGCTATTGGCTTGCAATTGGTTATGTGAAAATGAAGTAATAGATCTCTTTCATACTCTTTAAAATTTTTATCCCTAAACCATTTTGGTTGATTTATAGTCCAAGAAAGAAGTGTGACAAATCCTTATGTCATGCAAAGTGGTTTCTACTATATCAATGACTTTGGCCAAACTACTTGTGATTAGTAGATCATCAACATAGAGCACTATGAAAAATGTAGAGTGAGATGTTCTTAGAATATAAACATTTGAATAAGGTTTACATCAAAGGAAACATTGAAAGAGTAAATAGGAATCCTGTATAGCATACCACTTTCTAGGTTCTCGCTTGAAGCCATAATGATAATTCTTGAGTCTAAAAACTAAATATGAATTATTTATATACCCTTATGGTTTATCGATGTAAATTTCCTATCTTATATTACTATACAAATATATTCTTCACTTCTATATGGAAAGAGTTCGATGAATAGATTTCAATTTGGCCACCAGAGTAAAGGTTTTATCATAATTGATGTCATGAACCTGCTAAAAGCCTTTGGCCACCAATCATGATTTTTCTATGCTCACAAGTCCATTCAATACTTTCTTTACCTTGTAGACCCAATTGCATTTAACAAGCTTATAATTTGATGGAAGTGGAACCAAGTTTGGTTTGGTTCGTGGAAGTAAATAGTCCCCTCAATGAGGATATATTTTGTTGAAAGATATAGCAATTTGTATCCATTTATACAATTTAGATATCCAACAAAGATGATCTATTTTCTTTTATTAGGTTCCAAATATTACCTCTTTTTTGAAGCATCGTGGGTCCATGTGCAAGATCCAAAAATACTGAAATGTGTGACTTTTGGTTGCATGCCACTCCATGATTCAAAATGTGTTTTTCATTTAAAAAATTTGTAAGGTGATATTTTTTATATGAATGAATCACAATGATTGATTCGTCCCACAATTTGGAATAAAGGGATCTTGCATGCAACATTCAATTGGTTATCTTTATCAAGGATGTGTTCTTCCTCTCAGCTACCCCATTCTGTAGTGAAGTGTAAGAAACTTTGTGTTGCAACTCGATTCCTCATTCATCACAAAAATGTTAGACATATGTTTTGGCATACTCCTCCCCATTAGCTATATGGAGTATCTTGATCATGTTTCAAGACTTCTTTTCTACATGCACTTTGAAAATATTCATATGCTCAAACACTTCAAATTCGAGTTTTCCAAAGTACATGGATGTGTATAAGATGGAATCATTTATGAATATGGGTACATATCTTCCTTTCTCTATGGAAATATATGGAAATGAACCCATTATATCATTGTGAATAGGTTCCTATGGAGAGGAGGCCCTCCATGCATGTAACTCCCAAAAACTTCTTGTGAATTCATTCCAAAAGCACATCCTTCACAAACTCCATCAAAAAATTACATGGAATTCAGTTCACCATCCTCTGTTTACTATGGTGTTACATGTATATGAAAACTAAGCATTCAAACCTTTCATGGCAAATATTGCTATCACCATTTTCTTATGTTAGTAGTAAAACATAATCTGATCAAGGAGCAAATTCACAAAAAGTGTACAAACAATTACTACATAATCTGATCAAGGAGCAAATTCACAAAAAGTGTACAAACAAAAATGGTAATGTACCTTACAACTACAAATTTGGAGTTATCTTACATGTCATATATTCTCACCTAATTTAGGGTGAATTCAACTCTCCTTTTGATGTCTATATGTTTCATTTGATATAGGGAGAGAAGATTTACTGAAAGCTATAGAATATTCAGGATATTTTGAAAACTTCCATCTTCAAGATAGAGCCTTCATTGTTTAGTTGTCTCTTCCTCAGAATCATCTCCCAGTAAAATAAGAGGGTCGTCATATGCTTTTAAATATGAGATAGCATCTTTTATGGTTGTCTTGTGATATGAAGCTTGCACAGAACCTATGATCCATGCATAAGGAGAAAAATGAATAGTAATTAATTCCTTTGCATTCCCTCATGCTTTAAGTTCTCTTTCTCCCTTTTTCTTCTTGACATTCTTTGGAATACAATCATAAAAAATGTTCTACTAAAAACTTTTCACCATGAAATCTATTGTATTCTTCATACATAATAATTCTATATGGTAACCATAGTTGCATTAACTTAGCTATTTTATAAATAATTTAAAAGATTCATTTCATATATTAATTTTACTCATTGTGAAATCCTTCAAATTATGGGAGACACCTTAACATTACATTCAATGAAATAAAATAATACTTATATTCAAAATTTAAAAAGGTTAGTAACAAAAATATCAATGGGTGTGTAAATAGAGAGAGATAACAATCTATCAATAAGTGTTTTCTAATTGAGGATGCATGAATATGCTTTTTCTAATAGAGAGAGACATTTATTTAAAAACATTTTAGTATAAACAATGTGAATAAAATATTTTAATATTGAAATTGAGTAAATATTTCAATGTCAACTACCTATAAGTTCTTCAAAAAATTGAAAATAAAAAAAAACTTATTATTAAAACATTTTATTAGAGTGATGTAAAAAAAAAGTTACTTTATCAAAAAGCTAGAAGAAAACAAAACTTCCTATATACAAACTTTTTTGAAATTTTATGCTCCAAAATAAATTTAAACTTCCATAAATTTAATCCCGTCAAATACCATAAATTAGCTAGTTTCATGTTAGATTAATTAGTATCATAAATTTATAAACCTTCAACAATAAATCTAACCATCATCACATCAAAATTATTTTAATTAACAAGGGAGCCACTGCCATGGCGGTAGTCCCTACCGGGGTCTGCCATAACAACATAATACAAAGGCTCTGTGCAGACACTGACATGATTAGGGGAGGTTTGCGGAGGCATCATAATTGAAGAGTGTTTGACATAAGTGGTGCACCAATTCAGCTGTGAAAATATACGAAGTATTGCCTCCAATTGATGCTAGGTCGCAACTCCAAAATATTTCAAGGAAAAAAGATTCCTCCTATTGAGTATGAGAGTATGGCTATACTATATGGTTCTACACAGAATTCAACGGTCAAGTGACCCAGAGAGGTCATTAAGGAGAAGTTAGGAGTAGTGCGTGAGCCTACTTCCATAAGGCTTGTCAAGTAGATCCACCATTATGTGGAGAAGTTAGGAGTAGTGCATGAGCCTACTTCCATAAGGCTTCTCAAGTACATCCACCATTATGTGATGTTGGAGGTATGGTTCATATAAATGATCAACATGTAATATCTTCAAAGGATAGCTTTGGAAAACAGACCAACAACCTGCCTAAGCGAATTGCCTGAAGACGACTGCTGCTGATTCTCGCGACTGAAAAAAGATGCCCAAAAAATTACAGATCTTTGATGATTCACAAATTCTGGTGAATTGAATGAATGGAACAAATTCATTGGATAATTATAAATTTCGGCCTATATTTGAGGAGATTCAACTTGCTCAAGCATAGTATTTAACACATTATCTTTCAACATGTGTACAAACTACAGAGGGAGGAACATGGAAACTGATGGACTATCAAAAGCTTGATTACACTTGGAAGCAGGAGCTTGGATCAGTCAGAAGAAAGTGGAAGGGCATGTCATGGAATGTCTTCATACACCTTTTAGATAATCATGGGACTGTTTAAATGTGAATATCTATATGTATATTTTTTTATGGGACTATTTATGAACATATACACTTAGAAGCAGGAGCTTGGATCAGTCAGAAGAAAGTGGAAGGGCATGTCATGGAATGTCTTCATACAGGATGCAGGACACTGCATGCATGACACGGAGAACAGGTAGCAAAAACTTAAGACAAACTAAGGTGTTTTTGATAAAATGTTCATCTCTGAAAACTTTGGAGTTCGAACTCAAATGCTGGAGTGATGATGCAGCTGGTGTGCTTGGGTTCCATTTGCCATATGCTCTCCAAAATAATAGTGACCCACCTGCATCATAAAGTTTAGCAATTAGATCTTTCAAATTCAAAAAAGTAACAAGATCTACATTGCAGATAGCATACCTGCCGAAATTATTTTCAAATAATTTTTGTATTTGTCAAAGTACAATGCTGAAATCATAAGCTGAGTAATTTTTTACTTTTTAATGCTGAAATTCTAGGATCCACTGACATTAGTGAAATTCCAGGATCCGTGGACAATTAATGATAATAATATTGAGGACCAACTAAGCAAAGTTATATCACAAGCGTGTCATGATTATATTTTCCCCTCCAAAAATTTAGATTTAGAAATCCAAGTTAATTAAAGGCGAACTCCTCTCATCTTACTTTCTGTGTTTCTTTTACATTCCACATCAATTACTAGTTTTTGTGTTTCTGTCACAATCCACATTAGTCACTGAATTTGTTGTTCATATCAGTCACTAAATTTGCAATTCATTCTAAAATACACGATATAAGATTCCGAAGTTGTTGCCGCATAAAATAAGATGGTTGTTGTCGTGTTGGAGAGCCGAACTTGGACATGAACGTTATCATTAACTTTTAATTATAAAAATGTTCCAAATCAGTGTTGATTTTTGAATTCTAGAACTTATTGGAAAGATATGTTGAATGCACATAGTCATCGAACATTATAACCTATGCATTGTATTAAAGGATTAACACCTCGAGCATCCATGCAAAGCAACATTGAAACCAGTGGACATCTATCCACGCTACCTTGGCTTGAACATCATGAAAGAGACACATAAAGAATCAAATCTTTTTGTGAATGAGTGTTGCATTATCAACCATAGTAACTACATCATCAACAAGGTGCTATGTTCATGCGCTTTTGGATACAATAATCAGGTGCTCTTTTCATGCCCCTTTAGATATAATAAGGAGGCACGTTCATGCTCTCTTAGATATAATAAGGTATAGGTATAAATAGAAGTTGGAAGAAAGGAAATGTATAAAAAATAGAGGTTGGAAAAAAGGAAATGGAGAGAAAGGAATAAGGAAATGTATAGAAGGCATGGAGTATATTAGGGAAGTTTAGATCTGAAGGAGAGGCTGAGGCATGAATGAAAGCTAAGGCATATGAAGGACCTAGAGCATATTGAGGAAGCTTTAGATCTAAAGGAGAGGATGAGGCATAAATTGAAACGAGTGAAGCATATGGAGGAAGCTTTAGATCTAAGGGAGAGGGTGTGGCATATATTAAAACCGGTGAGGCATATGAAGGACTTGGAGCATATCAAATAAGCTTTATACCTAAAGGAGAGGGTAAGGCATAAATTTAAACCGGTGTTCAAGAAACTAGCTTTTCAAGAAAATTGATATGCATGCTGGGAATTTGCCTTGCATATTTAAGGTTTTTTTTCTTATGGAAACAAGGAAAGGAAAATGTGAGCAAAACAAGCTACTCCTTGTTGGTTTGCCATGATGAATTTCAAATTATTACATTTGAAATTCCATCAACAAATAAGGTAATCCTTGCTATCTATTTTTGAGCTAGAATTGTTGTTTCATGTCAACAAAGAAGGTATTCCATAGTGTTGATTTTTTATTTGTATTCCATGGTGTTGATTTTTTATTTTTGAGTTGCAATTGTTGTTTCATGGGGCAAATTAAAATTCCTTTCATTTAAATCACTGTGAATGTCGCATTGTGAATTTTCATTTAAATCACTGTGAATGTTGCATTGTGAATATGCTTGAGTTGAGTTTTTCATAACACCTTTTATTAAGGATATTGAAGTTAAAATTGCTTTCATTTAAATCATTATGGATGCAGCATTGTGAATATGATTGAGTTTAATTTTGAAGAGTGATTTTTGAGCTTTACATGTACTTCAATAAGCATATTGAAGTTAAAATTCCTTCATTTAAATCACTGTAGATGCAGCATTGTGAATATGATTGAGTTGAATTCTGAAGAGTGATTTTTTATTTTCTAGCTTTACATTTACTTCAATTGTTTTAAGGTTTTAAACTTAAGCCTGGAGTTATAAGAATTAAGCACATAATTAAATGAAAAATTAAGCAAAGAAATAAATGAAAAATGTTAATTATTTAATAAAGTATTTGAAGTTAAATCTGTTAATAAAATATTTGAAGTTAAGTTTGAGTAATTAGAACAAAACATATTTGAAGTTAAATCTGAGTAATTAGAACAAAACAAAGATAGAATTCAATGCTTCAATATTCTTCAAAATTAGAAAATTAAAAAATTCAATACTGAATATTCAAAAAGAAACATGAACAAATTTTAGACCATTCCAAAGCAAACATGAATAAATTTTAAACCAAACAGAAATGAAACAAAACTTATAATGCTTTAGTATTAATTTATAATGCTTCCATATTCATGAAAATTCAAAAGAAAATATTGAAGGTTCAAGGGCAGAAAACCAGCTATTATGGCAGCTTTTCTCGACAGTATTCTATTATGAGTTTGTTCTATTCAGCTGATTCAACTTAGTAAATGGGTTATGGAACAGGCTTGGACCTCTGTTGTTTTATTCGCTGGTGCTTCCCTCAAGAAAATGTAATTGTTGGTAGTGCTGCTGAAACTGGCTAATTGGTCATTGGCTAAGTGTCTAATTGGTCAGTGGCTAACCCTTCTTTCTTCATCTAGCTACGAGTACAATCCCAACATAACATTACTAACTGAGTTCCCACGTCGCTTAGGTGCCATGCGTAAGTTAGGGACATATAATGAAGATGTAATAGAAAATAATCAATCTTTTCCTTTATTGGGCACGCACCCCTTGATCCTTACCAACACTGTGTTCGATCATAGTAAATCTAGCCTGCGAGTTCAAGAGATCGGCTATTCTCATGGTTCTTTGTCCAATGGGAGCATTGAAAGGGGCTTACAAACCACACAGAAAAGGGCATACAAACCACACCAAAGAACAAGGAACAAAGTTATTTGATGTTCAGAACCAGCAAAAATAGAAATTGTTATGTGGAGGCTGCTATGGCTAATTAATTGTGGCTACCTCTATCATGAAGAACACAAAAAAGGAAGTGCACTTGATGATCAGACTGGTTGACCAAAAGCGAAGAGATATCGAGTACCAAACATGTTGATCCTAGACCAAGAAGGAAGAGAGGAAGCAAAAAATTGGATCTTTTGTTGTTTTTAGTAGTTGTGGGAAGCCTAACAGATGGCTACCATGCCATGAACCTTGACAAATGGTTAACATAAAGGGTTACACCATACTGTTTTGGTGGCCTCAAATTAAAACATAGGAAAAGATAAAGATACTTAGAAGTTAGTTTCGAAATAAAACTTAGAATGATGTTTTAAATAAAATTTAGAATGATGTTTTAAAGTTATCAAATTATGATAACATTATAAAGTTATCGCCAATAATAACTAAAATTTAAGATAATGTTGTAAAGTTTTTACCCTTCTCAGAATATTTAAAAACAAAGCTGCAGAAAGACCGTCATTTACTTCCCTAATTAAAAACTCCAGTGAAACTTTGATTAAATTTTACAATCCCCTGCATTGCTCAGCAACCAGGAAAACTTTGGACAAATGAATAATATAAAAAAAAATATTGTAAAGTTAATACACTTCTCACTATAATTAAAGACAAAGCTGCAATACGACCCTCATTTGCTTGCCCAATTAAAGAGCAAGAAAACTTTGGTTAAATTTTGCAATCCCTCCGGCATTGTTCAGCAACCTGAAAACTTTGGGTACACAAATAATATGAAAAAAAATCAATGCAATTAATAGGTAGTCAACACTTTGGATATCTTATGTTTACCCCGACCATAATGTCTTGAAAGCTGCCAAGAGTGCAATAATACCGCCAACTTTATTGTCCAATCAAAAATTACATAATAAATTTTATATTATTTTGTAATATGAAAACTTTAATTAAAATTGTAATATACAACAATATTTTTGATCAAACAAAAGATTAATAAGCAGTCAACCCACCATCTCTAAAAAGGACTAATAAGAATTCAAAACTAACGTAAAACCTCTTTGAAAACCCAGCAAAGGTTTTTGCGACCCAGAGCTAGGTCGGCTCAAGAGTGACCCTTACCTTTTAAAATGCCTATGCATTTAAGAAATATCTATGTATTTAGAGAGCGTAGAATTCATAATCTTCGTTGACTTGGGATTGTACAGCGAATATCGTTCTCTGTAATAGTTCTTCTCACTCTCTGATTCAAAATAAAGATTCTTCAAGAAAATATGCCGAGCGTTTATTCATCATCAGGTAATGTTTTTAACACCCTGAAAGCCCGAGAGTTGAACGGGAAAACTAAGGCTTCGATCCGAAATACATTTCCGGAATATCATCTACAAGCATTCAAGAACCCTCCGCGGACCTCCTCTGTAAGCGACATTGTGATAGCCGCTGACATTATATTTGTTCTCCACGGTCAACATGATCTTATTCCATATCTACGACATGCAGATGGAGAAATCGCACCTCTTACTGACGATAATGGGAGCCCTGTAATAATGCGTTCTCCAGATATAGTGGACTTTGTCTGTTACAATAATTATAATGATTCATTGTTAATTGTTGTTGGTGGGTATGCTCCTAAAATTTTCAACAGTATTCCAATTTCATTGATAATAGCAGGACACACTACAGCATATACAAGGCATTTCCCCTCAGATTCAATATATAGTTGTGATTTTGATATTCCAAATTGCAGGGGAATGATTTATAATAAACAGAAAAAACTATTCATAATTTTCGAATTGAAAGAGTACAAGAAGTTGTTTACCATACCAGATGACAGTGGCACTGCTTATTTATATTTTGGGTTTTTATCTCCTTGTAATAACGAAATGGTGATGTATGATTATAATTTTTCGAGTGAAATATCATTGAAAATTTATTTTAAGTTCGATGGGAGACTCCGCAAACAAAGTTCTCTCAGGTTGGGAGATCGTCAATATTACGTTGCGTTCATTGCACTGTGTGGCAGGGATACGCTACTTTTGCAACAAATACGAATGACAATGCAAATCATCATATAGCTTCTGAAAGCTCTGAAGTTATAAAAACAACAGAAATTCGAGTACAGTGTTGCCCATACTATCTAGATAAAAGAGAGCAGATTTTATGTTATACGATAAGTAACAGCCTTCACATTTGTAATCTACAAGGGGATATTTTGTTCACATTCCAAGAAATCCAGCTATCTTGTAGTCTTTTTTACGGTCCTTACATTACCAAGGCACAAGATATTTTGATTTGTACCTCTGATAAGCATAATGGTACAGGAGAACGCCTGGTAAATATTGCAACAGATAATTCACACAGTTCCGAAATCAGAAAAGCGGCATTGAGATGTACGAGTGCATTGGCATATGACGAAAGGACTCGTGAATTTTTCACCGGCAATATCTTTGGAATTTGTTGCCGGTGGTCGAACAGAATTTTAGAAGATATTGGAGACCCATCACTATAAATATGAAAATTTTTTAAAACCACCACAGATCTACATGGTGGGAAGGAGCACAAAAAGAACACTACACTGTCAACAAAGAAGAATATTCTAGAGAAAACTCTGAGTCACAAGAAATCAAGGAAGAAGGAAACAACTCTCAAAGCAAGCAAGGAGAAAGCTCGACCCAACAAATCAACAGTTATGAGGATTTGAATACCGCAGAAAATAAATCTTCATTTAACAGCAAAGCAGATCTCCTAAACCAAACTTCTCCGACTATAGATCGCGAAGATAAGACACCAATGTCCCAAGAACCAGAAGAGATGAAGGAGATGCAAGACAAAGGAAGTTGGAAGACAGTAGAGAAAAGAAAGAAAGCTAGAACACCAATCTCGCCAAGAAAGACGAGGAGCCAGACAAGTAAAAATTATGAAAATTGTAGGTCCGATAGACCAATTTGGTCACGTTAACCATCATCATCATCATCATCATCATCATCATCATCATCATCATCATCATCAAATATTTTTTTATGAATTTTTATTATTATGTAATTAGATGTTATAATTTTGTAATATTATTTTTTTTGTTTTTTTAAAATTTTAAAATTAAATTGGAATTTTTTGAATAGATAATTCCTAAACGTTTCTGTAAATTGCAAATAACTATAAATATTAAAAATATGATAGATAGAAATTACTAAGAATAAATATATTTTTTGGATAATAAAATTAAAATTTATTTATCTATTATACTAAATATATGTTTAAGCTTAATAAAAAATATCTAACAATGGAATTATTTATTGCTGATTGGCTAGGAAAATCATGAAGAGTTGTCCCAAAAATATGACACTTGTGTTGGGAATAATTCTTATTTTTTTTATGTAAATTGCAGACAAATTAGTGAGCAGATTTCATGTTCTCTTCGCAAAATTAGGGCAGCAAATTATTGTTAGGGTAGTGAGTGCTGGAAATTAGCTGTAGTGTGAGTAGATTTGTTTCAGACTTGATTGATAATCATTTTAGTAATAATTTTACTATATAAGAATATAATTAATGGTTTAATCAATATATGAGATTTACAACAGTTTTGAGATCACACAATGGTTGTGTTTTATTTGTTAATTTTTTATTTTATTTTATTTTATTTTTTTAATTTTTTTATATTTTTAATTTTTATTTTTATATATGTATTTTTTCTTCATAGTTATGTTTGCTTATCAGATGGCTTAAAGAAGCCATTTCATATTCTACAAGTGGTATCAAAGTGGGTAAAATTGTTTTGGGTTAAATTTTTATTGTTGGAATTTCGCCAAAGTTAATCATGGTCAATTCTAACTAGATGCGAGTTTCAGAGTTTGATGGGAACGATTATGATTATTGGTGCATTAAGATGCTAGCCTTTTTTATTAGAAAACATTGTGGGAGATTGTTGAATCAGGATATGAGGAGCCATATAATTGGAATGCCCTTACAACCAATGAAAGAACAACAATAAATGAAGCAACGAAGAAGAATGCTCAAGCTTTGTTTCACATTCAGATAGCTCTTGATAAGAGCTTATTTCCAAGAATATTGGGGGAAAAAACTACCAAAGATTCTTGGTAGACTCTACAAGAAGCTTACCAAGGTAGTGATCAAGTTAAGGTGGTCAAGCTTCAGACATTGAAGTGAGAGTTCAAGAATTTGAAGATGCAAGAAGTTGAAAGTGTGAGTGACTATTGTGTGAGAGTCAAAGATGTGGTCATTAGAATGGATAAACTTGGAGAAACTGTAAGTAATGAAGTTTTAATTAAAAAATATTGATATCTTTAACACATAGATGGAATCATGTTGCCATAATCATGGAAGAAAGTAAGGATTTGAGAAAACTACAGTTTGATCAATTGGTTGGATCTTTGATGTCTCATGAAGAAAGATTGAAGGACACTTTTGAATGTGTAGAGAAAGCTTTTTCCTCTAAATTACAAACTACAAAGAATGAAGATGCAAGCAGCAACAGTACCAAAAGCAATCAAGGTCAAGGTAAATGGAAAAGCCAAAATTATTCGAGAGGTAGAGGAAGAGGTGACTCAAGTGGAAGAAGTAGTTTTAGAGGAAGAGGTAGAGGTAGATTTGATAAGAGAAATGTTCAATGTTACTATTGCAGCATGTATGACCACTTTGAAAGAGAATGCATATTGAAAGAAGGTAAAAATGCTAATTATGCTAAAGAAAGTGGCCAGTATCCTCTAAATCACTTATTTTTATCTTATGCCAAAGGTGAAAATACTAGTAAGGATGTTTGGTACCTAGATTCTAGATGCTCTAACCATATAACATTGAATGAGAAGTTGTTTTTTAGCAAAGGATGGAAGTTTCAAATCTAAGATCCAGCTTGGTGATGATAAATCATTCGAGGTTGCTACCAAAGGAGCTATGGAGTTCCAAAAAAACGAATGTATAAAGAGTATTCATGACATTTATTATACTCCACAATTGAAGCATAATTTGTTGAGCATTGGACAGCTATGTGAGAAAAATTATAAAGTAGTCTTTGAAAATAAGACATGTACTATCTATGATAAGTATAAGGGAAATAGGGTGATCACTGTTGTGCCTATGAAAAGAAATAGGACATTTCCCTTAAGGTTTGATAAAAATAACAACAATCTTGCAAATATGGCTTCTGAGGATTCAAGTTTTTTATGGCAACTTAGGTATGGGCATTTAAATTTTCAGAGATTGAAGTTTCTAACCTCACATTCATTAGTTTATAGTTTGCCCAAGGTAGAAGAGCATAGGACGTTTGTGAAGGATGTGCCAAAGGAAAACATGCAAGGGAAAGGTTTCCAAAGGGCATTGCATGGAGGGCTCATCATCCACTTCAGCTTGTTCATTCAAACATATGTGGTCTTGTGCAGACTAAGTGTTTGGGTAAGTCATCATATTTCATCACTTTTATTGATGATTACTCATGAAATTGTTGGGTATATTTTTTGAAGGCCAAAAGTGAAGCCCTCAATACATTCAAGAAGTTAAAAGCCCTTGTAGAAAATGAGAGAGGCTGCAAGATCAAATGTTTGCGGACTAACCATGTAGGAGAATTCTGCGCAAAATATTTCTAGAGTTATTGTGATATGAATGCAATTAGGAGGCAGCATACTACAACATACAAACCCCATCAGAATGGAATAGCTAAAAGAAAAAATAGTACTATGTTTGAAATGGCAAGATTCATGTTACAAACTAAGGGTTTGAGCAACTCTTATTGGGGAGATGCAGTTGCTACATCAGTGTACATCGTCAACTGTAGCACCACCAGTGCACGGGAAAATATGACTCCTTATGAAGCTTGGTATGAGAAAAGGCCTTATGTTAATAATTTCAAAGTTTTTGGTTGTTTGTCTTATGTGCATGTACCTGATCATAATAGAAAAAAGTTAGATGCAAAAAGTGAGCTATGTATTTTTATTGGGTATATTGAGACAAGCAAGGCTTATAAATTGTATAATCCTCTAAATAACAAGCTTATTGTATCAAGAGATGTAATTTTTTATGAAGGGGGAGTTTATGATCATCAAAAAGGCCATGTTGAGAAGGCAAAATCTATTTTGAATGATGATATAGTTGTTGATAATGATCATGAACAACCAACTAATGTTTCTATAACTAGTGGCTTAACTCCACCAAGAAGCCCTTCATCAATTTCTTCAACATCAAGTTCAAGTCCAACTTCTTCTCCAAGTTCTACAAGGAAGGTAAGAATATTGAGTGATATTTACGAGAGGAGTGCAAATCAAGCACATGAAGAAATCCCAAAGAATTTTGGTTGATTTATTTTTGTAGATTGAAACTTTGAGATTGACTTATTAATATATCAATAAATCATTTCAATTAGAAGTGGTGTTCATATAGTTTGTATTGTAATGGATGGTCGTGCTCCCTAAATTTTCTGATGTGGTTGAACATGTGCTTTTTTTGTAGTCTATTTATTTCCTAAATAATAGATGACCCAAGGTCACATGAAATGAATAATTCTAACTATAAAACTAAAGAAAAGTGTATGGGTGTAATAGTTACACTGTTGAAGTTCATACAAATTAGAAAAAGTAGTGGCTAGACATCAAAATCCCTTCCACTCTTATATTGATGCTCTTTAAAGAAACATTTAAATCCCTTTCCATGCCACAATAAATTATCACACTTTTGTTGTTATGTAATATTATGTAGCTAAGAGCACTTTAATTTAAAAATAAGAAGTATTCCATCATTTGGCCTTAAAAAACCATTAGCAAGAGAAGAATTGAATGGGGAGAAAATTTGTTAGGCTCAAAAGTTGCTAAAAGGGCAAGATGGGCTTGCTACAATGAACGAAGTTGTTGACTTCTTCTGGTTCCAATTCCTTCATTTATGTTGCCGATGATATGATTTGACGATGATTCTTTTGATACCATTCTTTTGAAACTTTTGGAGAAACTTCTTGTACATACTGCTGATCATTTCTAATTTCTTCTTGGTTGACTCATGTTTCCTTATTTGATTGGTCTTGTTCTGGAGCCTCTTCTTCATCCTTCACATATTCTACCTCAAGTCCCTCATATTTTCTTGAAGAGACGATATCACAGTCTTTGTCAAAAGTAACATTTATACTTTCAACTATTTTCTTTTTCCTTAGATCGTAGCATCTATAAGCCTTTATTTTTCGCGAATAACTAACAAAAATACATACGTCAACATGGGAATCAAACTTGCCCAATTTTTGGTCTTCTTTTTTGATGTAGCATTTACTTCCAAGTATTTTGAAGTATTTGATGATTGTTGGTCTTCCTTTCCATAGCTCGTACAGAGTCATATTACAATTGTTCCTGAGCAGACCTCTATTTATAATGAATACAACAGTATCAATTACTTGAACCTAGAATTTATCGTCTAAGTTTGAGTCTTTTAACATGGTTCTAGCCATTTCCTATATGGTTCTATTTTTTCTTT
>APFE030255880.1:0-32428 GCA_000404065.3 Pinus taeda
TTGAATAATAAACACATATTCAATGGAGATTATCCTGATCATGTACTATTGCAGAATACATACACAATACATAAGCTCCTCTATGTTGATCATCAATATAGCAGCACCAATAACAATAAAACATCAAGAGCATGCACACATTAACACAGTATGTAACCTGGAGAAAACTTACAGTTGAAAACCCCACACTATCTATATATTAATGATTGAGAACATGTAACATTACAATAGTCAATACTTCTCACAAGTATCCAACACTATCTCCACCTGTTACACACAATTACAGCTCAGATCTGATCTCCAAATCTATTCCACTGCTTGCCTGCCTCCACTGCTCAATACCTGCTCAAGAATGGATGAGAATGGTTGAACCAAACTCGTATTTACCTCAAAAGAATCACTCACACTGGGAATCACGTGAGCATAGGCTATAATCACTTGGTATCGGCCAATTCTCATTGGCATAACTCAATCTCATTGATTGTGCAAATCCTCATGCACAACTATAGTCACAACTGATAGCAATCTGATCCTCTAACACCTGTCCATGCTGAACTGAACATGCACTGACATGCAACTGAGTTAACTAATGTATTCTTTAGTTGCATTATGAGTTAATAATTAGTTTAAAAACTCATCATTAGTATATTTGCAGTTAGACTAATTACAACTAGTTTAACCAAGTCAAACTGAACACAACTCCATCAATTCCACAATCATCTCCACCAAACTCAACTGATTGAGTTCTAACTGAAGTCATGCATGCAACAACTCAACTGACCCACAAAGAAAACGTATTTCCTTCTGACAGCTGCATGTGCCACATCTGTAGCTCAAACTGAAGTGCTCCAAGAGAATAAGATAAAGTTTATAGTCTAAATATTATATAAGACAATAATATTTGACTTTTCTATTTTTGATAGCTAGTCTAAAAATAGACTTTGATCACTCCTGCTGTGATCATCCTTGCCGTGATCCAAAAATAAAACTTGCGCCATAATTTTCCTGCGGGCCCACTTAGTGAAGGCGACTATTTTCCTTAAGCTCCATCATCTTGTTGCAATCTCAACACGCTCAAGGGTCCGAAATCATAGGCGAAATGTTTGCTCTAGGTTAGGGTCTCCTGGATCTCGATCACTGGCACATAACAAGGCATTCTGGTCCTTGGTTGTTGGCACACAAGCCTATGAGAGTGACTATAGACCCTTGGACACTAGCACAAAGGCTTATGGGAGTGACTCTAGGTTCAGAGGCAGATCGAAAGGTTCTGGTCCTTGGTCGCTCGCACTAAGTAGCCCTAGGAGCAACCCTGTCACCTCGGTTTCTCGCACAACTCAGAAAGGGTGCAACTTTGGTTCGTCAATCAGTTGCATAGCTTAGCTAGGGAGAGACTTTGGGTCTTTGCAATTCAGTGCCAAAATCGCATGCATAGAGACCTCCTAAGAGTGACTCTACAGTCACAGTCGTTCGCATACTGTATACGTGAGAGTGACCCAGAGGTTTCAATAGCTCACAACAGTGTTGATGAGGGTGAACCAGTTCAGATCTAGGGTTTTGACACCTTGGCATAAGTTGGCTTCAATGATTATGTAGATTTGGGTTTCTCTCTACTGTTATACAGATCTGTAGATCTATAGATCTAATTTGTTAGTTTCTGTTGCAAACATATGTATTGGGCTCATTGATAGTAACATCAATGTTCAGTAGTATTCGGCACAACGACAGTAGTATATAGCAGTTGACATCAGTTTGTGACAACACATTACAACCATCAGTATGAGGATTCTGATTCCTATCATGATTAGATATGTGTCATAGATATCATTATTGTTTTGCTGCATAGATAAAGTGATGGATCATTGTACTCTCTTTTGCTGCATCATTTGATGACGATCTAAGAAGAAGAAGATTTGCAAGGGTTTTCCCCATAGTGGGTTTTGCCCTGGTCTCGGACCAATAATGTCTGAAAGAAGCTCTCAAGTATACATAGTCTTGCCCAAGATTAAACCAAAAAACCTGTAAGGACCAAACCTCCCCGCCTCACTGTTGGATCACATCTATTATCACAGTGTTTATGCTATTCACTCCTCATAGATTGAAAAGGGGAAAAAGTAATGAAGCACTAGGCCAACATCAATGCCCTGAACGAAGATATTGATTGAAGAAGGTTAAGGCGAAAGATCAGCATTTTGTTTCTCTGAAATAGCCCTTAACTGTTTAAAGTAAAATACTGGCTTTTCGCCAAAATTGCCCTGCGTTAACATTTAATTTCACTGCCATTTTCTTAAGAAAGGAATTCTGAAAAATATAAAAACTTACCTGCCTGTTGGTCATTTAATCTCCATCAAAATTGCATGGCGTTTTTGAGAGCGTCAGACATATGTTCCAAAGGCGTATTAATTTGGCGATGCTTTCAATGAGAGTTGAACTCATGACCTCCCGCTTACTAAACGGGTGCTCTAACCAACTGAGCTATGAAAGCAGACAATTTTTCCAAATTTACACATTTTTATAGTCTCTTCTGTATATAGATATGCTTTTCAATTGTGTTACTGGTGGTGTTTTTCCCTGGTAACGGTGAAAACCTAGCTAAGATATTCAGTACAGCGAATGGTGACGTTTAATCATTATAAGGTATTCTTACGCAAAAGAATCAGCCCTCGCTTTGAATTAGTGTTTTCCTCTCAACGGGGAAAACCTTGCAGTGGTGATGTTCAATCATTACAATGCCTCTTATATAGATAACGTATTCTTGCCTCTTATAAATAATTATAATTTGTGTTTTAATTTATTTATTTATGTAATATTTAATTAGTGTATTTGGCTTTTTTATGTGAAGCTTTAAAATAAATTCTTTCAGTTTCTCGACAAACCCCTCGTTAAATAGATTATACCAAGAGCTAGCTGCCAACATATCTGCATAACTTTCTTTGTTGTCTTTGAAAGCCTTACATTCTAAAATGAAATGTTTTTTTGTTTCCACATTTTTGGAAAAACAAAAAAATGCATACTTTTTCCTCCCACACTTCTTTTGGCCTTTCCAACGCTTTGTTTCACAACAGAGTTGATGAGAATTAGTCATTAACTAAGCAATAAGAATTTTGGCTCTCCAAGAGGTGTTCGCCTCTATGTATGCTTTTGGTTGATTACTATAAGTGGGATTAAACACTTCAATATAGTAATTTTTCTTGCTTCCTAGCTCTTTACCCCAAGTATGTTTGTGGAACTTTTCCATAACAAAAGCTTTTATCTCTTTGTTGTTTATGGGACACGTGTTTAAGCAAATACGCCATTTACTACACCATTTGTTATTTTGCTACGTCCAAGTTTTTTTGTTCTTGCACAATCTATCATTAAAGACAACCTTAGGCCATCTACCCTCTTCCATTTGCTCAATTTTTTTTAAATACCTTATGATTCACACCATAGCTATTGCTTTAATAGGAGCAATCCCTGTTTCACTCAACAAAATATCATAAGAAACTGCACTTTTAATCTTAAATTTGTTTGTAATCAAACACTTCTGAATTTTCTCAATTCATCTCCATTGCATGTCGGATGTACTACTGGCCCATAGTTCACAACCACAAAGAATCACCGAAATCACTAGAAGCCCAAAAAGAGTTTGAGTGGTTTTCTAGTCCCATAACTCTGCCTCTCTACACCTATTTTGAAAAGAATAAAATGTTTTCCAACCCCCCAAATTTCTTTTCTTTCTACAACCATTCCAGCATAGATTTTTGTTGAAGTCACTTCCGAGGTATTTGTAATCCACAACTTCTTCCAGAATATTTCCTTCAAAGTAGAACTTATGTTGGTTATGTTTTCTTTTCTTAGAGAAGACCACTACTTTCGTTTTGCTGATATTGACTTGCATCCCCACACTTCTACAAAAATGCTCAAGGGATAGTAAGTGTTCTTGCAAACCAAGAGCCTATTTAGCAATCAGAATAAGGTCATCTAAATATACAATAAGCCTTATAACAAACTTGCCCAAATAGATACCATCACCCCCTTGTGGATTTAACCACTCCCCAAGCTTATTGATATATAAACCAAAAAGGGTAGGAGACAGTGGACAACCTTGTTTGACCCCGATATTGCTTCTAAAACTTTCAGAAATGTTTGCTGAAGTTCTAATTTTGACTTTCACCTCTTCATACAGTCTATGCACTGCTGCTGTCAAATGTTTAGGAACCCCAAGTTCCTCCATTATGTGCCAAAGCTTATCCCTAGGAACCGAGTCAAATACTTTTTTGAAATCAACAAAGCAACAAAAGACTTCTTCCTTTTTCTCCCAAACTTTTTCAATGATGTGCCTTAAAGTTATACAATGATCAATTGTGGAATGTTTAAGTCTAAAACCTACTTGCCCTTTATCACGCTTATCTGTTTCATCTGCCCACTTGCTAATTTTGTTTTCTAGCATGCTTCCAAATAGCTTTGTAAACAAAGGGTTTATCATGATGGTCCTATAATTGGAGGGATTATTGACGTAACTGCTCTTGAAAAGAGGTATTGCCAAACTGGTTGTCAAATCTGTGGGGAGCCCTTGTTGTATGATGTTGTTGAAGATTTTTGTAATGTGAGGTGCAAGAATCTTTGAGCCCCACTTTAGATATTCTGCTTGAAATTCAACTATGTCTTTTGCTTTTCCAACACCCAACTTCTTGATACCCATCTCCACCTCTTGTACCGTGAAGAGTTCAGTATTAGTGTTGACCAAGGGGAGAGGGTCAACCTTGGGAACCCGCTCATAGAGTTGTCTAGCATAGTCAAACCATTTAGAAGCTTAGTTTGTAGGTTTCTTTGGAGTGGTTTTTGAGAAATTGAATTCGGATGATCCACTCCACAGAAACCTACATTTAGAAGCTATAATATTATTTCCAATTGTATCTTTTTCGTTTAGAGCTCCTTCCAAAATAATTTGGGATTATTTTTTCCAAGGAAGATTAGTTCTTCCCTCCTTGAAACCATGAAATTGACATTTCTATTGCTTAATAACTGCTTGTAACCTTTGAGCTTTATATTATCCTTGTTTGAATCCTTCCACATTCTCCTTGCCTTTTTGCATTCCTTGTCAAACCAAGCATTAACCGGAAAGAAATTTGTTTTAGACTTCTTAATTTTTGCTCTTTTACACTTTGCAAGTGCGCATTGAATTAAATATGCTAATTCATGACTATGAAGGTTGTGAATTGTAATTTTCTCCTTCTTGAAGAGCCTCTCTAGTGTCATTTTGAAGGTATTACAATTTTCTAGGGTCAAAATAATTCTTCCCCGTGGGAGATTTTGTTGGACATGCTAAATTTTTTACTCTAATTGCTTATTTCCAATCCAAGAGAAACATAAATAAATTGGCTTGTGATCTGATTTCAAGTCCCACCACTGATCTCCAATCAAAACTTCCTCCATTTTCTTACACAAACCATGTGAGCAAATTACATAATCTACCACACTTGCTCCATTGTAAGTATTGCAAGTGAAATTACCAGACTTTGCCCATCTAGTCAAGCCATTACAAATGACTAAATCAATGGCCCCACATAGAGTAAGCGATTGTTCACCAAAAAGATTGCAGCCCTTTTCCTCTGAAATTCTTTCCCGTTGATGATTACTTTCTTCTGTAAGCCAAATAGGGTCACAATCATCTTTACAACAATAAATGCTAGTTTGCTCACTTGCAGTCCTAGCATTGAAATCACCCACTATAAGGACTTCACCTAGCTGCAAATATGTTGCAATATCCGCTTTTAAGGTTGCAAATGGATCTTTGTGGCCAGGCCCTCTACCTATAATTTTAAAGACGAATTTAACTTTCATTTTATCCTCTTTTTTTTGGGAATATCATTTTAGTTAACCAAAAGTTTATTATTAATGGAGGATAAGTTGACTCTAGGTTCCTTGTTGCATTTGAATGGCATTAAGTTCATTATTTCCTTTTCTAGACTCTAATGATCTTTATTCATGATGCCTCTTCACCCCAAAAAAGGGGTTTTAAACCATGATAATTTTCATAGAATGGAAAAGAAATAAGGTTGTTTCCACATCACAAACTTCATATGGAAGGTTGGCAATTTAAGCCATTTTTTCTTTGATTGTTCAATGCACTACATTATTAAAGCTACCTCTAGGGGTTTCTTTTTTAATGGTCACCATCCTCTTAGTTTATTGTTTTTTACATTTGTCTTTGAGGAACTTTGGTTAATGGGTAGGAATCCTATATAGTGAGTTTTCATAGTCTAATTCTTAGATTAATTAAAAATTATTTCATTCTAAAAACTATTTTATCCAACAAACAAGATACTTAGGTCAAACACAACATAGATTTGGGAATAGGTATTGTTGTTTTCTTTAACCTAACTTATCTATGATTTAAGAAATCTATATAGTGCATGCTTTCTTAAACTACCCAAATCTACTATTCTAAGATGGAGAAATTTGGAGGTCTTATCCACACTACAATTGTTGTGATAATCATGACATTATGATTAAAATATAAAAACCATTGTTTAATGATGAGATCAATTATGGGCCAAAACCATAGAACTTGTTGGTTGTTTAGACACCAACAATGATGAATCATATCTAACTTGAGTAAAATAAGCTAAGAACAAACAATGGCTATCAAAATTAACAAAGATCAAATGGCATTTTATTACACCTAGAAGAAGTCCAAACTGAAGGGGAATCAATTCATTGTTAACCATTTCCTTCCTTTGTATTGTGATCATCAAGAAGAGTGGGAACTATTAAGAAACTGTAATATTTTCTAGCTCAAAGATAAGACAAGTGACTTAGACATTTTTCCATGTGATTTCTTTTTGGTATTTTGATGTTCCCACTTTATATATTGTGTTCATGGTTAGATATATATATTGTTATATTTTTTAACTTTAGTTCCGCATTCAATGATTATATGATGCATGCCTAAAGTTTTAATGAATATGAATCATATCTAGTATTATTATTGTAATATCCATGAATAACTTAATCCCACAATCATATTGGTTGTCATATTGTAAAATGCTAAGTTTTTTATTTAATCTCAAGTGAGACCATTTTACATCCAACAATTTTGGGGAATTTCCTTTTAAATTCAAAGTAATAACTCTATGCATGAAACATAATGACTACTAAATGATTACTTATTAGTGACTTTATTGAACCTTGATACTCTGTATAAATTAATAAAAATTTGCTACTACTAATGAAATCAAACTGAAATCAAGGGATTACAAATTTCCTCTACTATGATGTGGAATGGAAATCACAATTTAGAAACACCTGCAATGACATGCAACCATTAAAACACTACAAGAACACAATGATTTACAGGGGAGCCCAACTAGGAAAAACCCCTTTGTTTCTTTTCATTAATCATATGAAAATGAGAAACTATTACAATGTCTTGCTTCAACTCTAAAGCACACCCTACACTTTAAACTTGTTCTCCTGTTGACTATCCTACTTTGGCCAACACTTAGCTAGTTCAAGGCCATAGCTAGCCCCTATTTCCTTACACAATATTGGAGGAATTGAGCTCCTAAAAAACAAATAATATTCTCTTATTTTCTTGTGTAATTCCAAAGAATGATTCACCTGCTTAACTGTTAAGTTTGTACACTCACCTAGTATACAATTGATAATTACATTGTGATTTTTCCTCCACTCCAGTTGGGAAATTCGAATTCCATGCATTTCTGGGCTATTTTTCGCTAATTGACTAGTTTAACTGAGAGATCATTGAGTTAAAAATAGCTCTACTATTCAACTGACCTTCGATTGACTCAACTAGTTATTTGAGCTATGTTAACTGAATCAAACTAAAAATAACTGAACTAGATTACTAAATTTTAGCAATCACTACATGCACAACTCTCCTTCTAGCTTATAACTCGAATTTACTGACTAAACTAGTAGAAAAAGCCATGTCACACAAGTTAACTGAAATTCAAGTCATCCTATTGATGTGGAAAATCGACTTACTAAATTTAAGTAAGGCACAACTCAAATTTATCCTTTCTTGCTATAATTTCTAACACTGCCTCTTAGTCAGAAAGGGATTTTGAACTACCCCTATCCTACACCTGTGGAATTCAAATTTTCCTCTTGACAATGCCTTTGTCAGGATATCTTCATCTATCTCCTCATATGGAATGTATTATAGCATTATAATTCTCCTCTGCACACAATCCCGCAAGTGATGGTACTTGATATCAATGTGCTTGGATTTGTCATGAAATATAGATTCTTAGAGAGTTTTGTTGACACCTAATCTTTAATGATGAGATGAATGATGGGCCAAAACCATAGAACTTGTTGATTGTTTACACGCCAACAGTGATGAGTCATAACTAACTTGAGTAAAATAAACTAAGAACAAACAATAGCTATCAAAATTAACAAAGATCAAATGGTATTTGATTACAAATAGAAGAAGTCCAAACTGAAGGGGAATCAATTCATTGTTAACCATTTCCTTCCTTTGTATTTTGATCATCAAGAAGAATGGAAACTATTAAGACACTGTAATATTTTCTAGCTCAAAGATAAGACAATTGACTTAAACATTTTTCCAAATGATTTCCTTTTGGTACTTTGATGTTCCCACTTTATATATTGTGTTCATGGTTCGATATATATTGTTATATTTGAATTAAGTTTTAGTTCTACATTCAATGATTATATTATGAATGCCTAAAGTTTTAATGAATATGAATAATACCTAGTATTATCAACGTAATATCCATGAATAACTTAATTCCACAATCATACCAGTTGTCATATTGTAAAATGCTAAGAATTTTATTTAATCTCAAGTGAGACCATTTTACATCCAATAATTGTGGGGAATTTCCTTTTGAACTCAAAGTAATAACTTTATGCATGCAACATAATGACTCTACTAAATGATTACTTATTAGTGACTTTATTGAACTTGGATACTCTATAGAAATTAATAGAAATTTGCTAATACTGCTGAAATTAAACTAAAATCAAGATATTACAAATTTCCTCTACTATTATGCGGAATGGAAATAACAATTTAGAAACACGTGCAATGACATGCAACCATTCAAACACCACAAGAACATAATGATTTACAGGGGAACCCAATTGGGAAAAACCCATCTGCTTCTTTTCATTAATCAAATGAGAATGAGAAACTAGTACAATGTATTGCTTCACCTCTGAAGCACACCCTCCAATGTAAACATGTTCTCTTGCGGAGTGTCCTACTCTGGCCAACACTTAGCCAATTCAAGGCCCCAACTATTCCCTCTTTCCTTGTGCAATCCTAGAGGAATTACACTCCTAAAAAACATGGAATTTTCTCCTATTTACTTGAACAACTCCCAAGGAACGATTCACCTACTTAACTACCAAGCTTATACACTCAACTAGTATACAATTGATAATTACAATGTGCACTTTCCTCCACTTCAGCTAGGAAATTCGAATACCATGCATGTTTGGGCTATTTTTAGTTGATTGACTAGTTTAACTGAGAGACCATTGAGTTAATAATAGTTCTATTGCTCAACTAACCTTAAACTGACTCAACTAGTTACTTGAGCTCAATTAACTGAGTCAAACTGAAAATAATTGAACTACATTGCTAAATGCTAGCAATCACTACATGCACAACCCTACTCTAGCCTATAACTCGAATTTACTGAGTAAAAACTAGTAGAAAAATCCATGTCACACAACTTAACTGCAATCCAAGTCATCCTGTTGATGTGGAAAATCGAGTTACTAAATTTGACTAAGGCACATGTCAAATTATCCTTTATTGCTATAATTTCTAACACTCCCTCTTAGCAAGAAAGGGATTTTGAACCACCCCTCTCCTACGCCTATGGAATTCGAATTTCCATCTTGACAATGCCTTTGTCAAGATATCTGCATCTTGCTCCCCATTTGGAATGTAATGTAGCATCAAAATTCTCTTCTACACACAATCCCACAAGTGATGGTACTTGATATCAATGTGCTTAGACCCTTCATGAAATATTGGATTCTCATAGAGTTTTATTGACACCTAATCTTTGGGATTAGGTAAAGCCATGTAAATATTGTAAATAGAAAAATAAAGAGAATTGGAAGACGAAGAGACAATGGGAGATGAAACCCAATAGTTTCCCTCTCCATGTATATATCCATGTTCCATCTTAATGCAAAATATAATTCAGTGCATGGAGTTACCTCCTGACCTAACATGGTATCAGAGCCAACTCCAAAATTTAGGTTTATGCTTCGTGTAACTCCTAAAATCCCTTCCATATTCTCTCCCTATTGAATCCTCTATAGGCTTAATATTGAATGCTCTCCTTTTTAGTTTGTTGTGTATGTTGGATGTTGGAATGTGCATTAAATGGCATGCATTGAAATGCATTGAATTCCATGGCCATTCTTCTATTTTTTCATGGTGTTGTTCCCTTCAAATTCTGCTAGTTGAATCTTGAGAATAGAGGTCGTATTTTGGGAAAAGAGAAAAGGTCAAGTTCTCATTTCTAATGGCACCATTTCTCCCTTAAAGAAAATCTAATCTCCCTCTTGTATCAACACAACTATTTTATGTAGTTTGGACATGGTTCTCTAAGAATAAAGGACAAACACCCTTATGGTGGCAAGAATCACGTTAGTTATGAGTCGAGTTTTTGGCTAAAGAGATGACATTCTATCACTATTGAGAGCCATATCAAGTTCTAAGTGTGAAGATGAACCTACCTCACTAGAGCACTGATTTTATGAAGTGATTTATTGGTTGTAAAGAGAGTACAAATGGATGGAAATTATCTTCAGTTTGGGTGTGTTATGACTCTCTTCCTGCTAACTAGGTTGTGGACCAATTCCTCATCTACGTTTGACTGGTATGCTCTGTGTTCAAGACTGAGTTGCTTATGTTTGTTGTTGTGACTGTGGATTCATATATGCACCCTTTTCATAATGTGTTGAAGTTTTCAATGGTTGTAGTTTATACATGCATTGAAATTTATTGGGTTGTCTATGACTCTATTGAATAACCTTTAAAAAAAAACCGTGGGTTGGTTCCCTATTTTTGAAAAGACTTGGTTTATTATTTTTCATATGAAATCATGATATAAAGTGTACCCATATAAAATACATATGGTATATGGTATGTGCGTTGAGTTTATATCAATTAACATATGGGATTAAGTGAGATATAAAGTGTACCCATATCAAATACGTATGGTATGTGTGTATTGAGCTTTTATGAAGAGTATGGTATGTGGTATTTATTTTTTATATAGCGATATATTATATTTTAATAAAATTGTATGGTGTATGAACGAATATTAATAGGTAACACTTTTAATTGATGATATCTTTGAAGTCAACCAATTATTTTTATTACAAAGACTTGCAATTATTTTGGGCACATATCAATTTTTACAATGCATTCCCTAATATCAATTTTGGGAGTAGTTCTCTTTGTCAAACAAAACTACCATGAGTGGTCCTGAAACATAAAACACACCGTCATTTTCAATGAGTTATGGAAATGGATTTGTGAAGGAGAAGGAGATAGTGCACCTGAAAAACCTACTTCAGATAAGGAGCTTTCCATTTGGGAAAACATGAACAACAAGAAATATGTCTTGATTGCAGTGTCAGCAAATGAAGAGGCGAGTCAACATATTTCTACATTTTCAAATGATTTTGAAGCCCTAAAAAAGTTGAAGGAATTATATGACTCACACTCTAAACTTGATGTTGTTCAATTGATGATAAACTTGTTCAATCTTGAGTTGAAAAATGATGACCCTCTTGCCTTAGCATCATAATTAAGATCCATTATGCATGACATAAAAGACATTAGTGTTGAAATAGACATTCCACTCATAGCTTATGTCAAGGCACTATATCCTACTCATTCACATTATCTTGAGTCATTGTAAGAAAGTGGAAAACTTAAGGAGATTACATTTGACTCCCTTGAGAAGAAGTTTCATAATAGAGAGAAGGATTTTGGGAAGAAGGAAAATCCTCAGTCTACAGAAGAAGTCGTGTGCCTTGCAAAAAAAAGAGAAGAATCATGCACAAGATTCTTCTATAGGAAGAGGTGGCCGAAGAGGAAGAGGAAGGAGGACTTTTAGAGGTAGAGGGGGCAGACATTTCCAAGGAGAAAGGTTTGATCTTCATTGCATACGATGCAATATAGATGGACATGGTGCTTCCACATGCAAGATTATTTTGGATAGAATTGAGGGAAAGGTAAAGCACCTGAGTCCGCTCATATGTTGTGGCACATTGCAACATTGGAGTAACTTAAGACTTATTCAATGCTTCACTTGCTTCATGGAAAGATGATTGGTTGTTTGATTCAGGAACAACTTGCCACACGACTTTCAAAATATATTTCTTTGATGAATTCACTGACAATGTCGATGGAGCAGTATATATTGCACTCAAGTCATCAGGGCCTGGAACCATCAAGCTCAAACTACCTGGACTTCCAAAATTTCTTCTACATGATGTTTTATACCTCCTGGAGATGAGAATAAACTTGTTATCTTTGGTCCACATCCGCTAGCAAAGGCACTCCATTCACATATTTGATGGCAAGGTTGAGGTAAAAAAATCTTCAAATCACTCACTTGTCATGACTGAGATAGAAGAAGAAAGTTTTTTGAAGATGCAAGGAACCTTTTCTCGTGCACAAAACTTTTCATATAGTTCTCATTATGATGAAGGTACATTTCCATCAAGTCTTTTATTGCATGTGAGATTTTGACACTTGAACTATGACAAACCTTGTTTGTTGAAGAAAAATCGTGTTACTGATTTGCCTACTATTCCTAGGAATCATAAGAAATGTAATGCTTGTATTCTAGGAAAGCACAACAAAGAGTCTTTTCATGATTCTTATTCCAGAGCACATAGAAAACTTGAGCTCATTCACTATGATTTATGTGGTCCAATGCATGTTCCTTCTGCAAATGGTAATAAATATATGATGACATTTATTGATGACTACACCAGATTGTGTTGGGTTTACTTATTGAAGAAAAAATATGAGGCTTTTGAAAAATTCAAGAAATTTCATGGATGGATTGAAAATCATGCACAATCTCATATTGGATCTATTCGTACTGATAATGGAAAATAATACATTTAAAATTATTTTGAAAAATATATTCGCCAACATGGGATCAAACATCAAAAAATCGTGCCTTATAATCCCCAACATGAAGGAGTAGCTGAAAGAATGAATAGGACAATCTTAAATATGGTAGTTCCATGATGTTTTTCGATAATGTTAAAATAATTTCTTGGGTTGATGTAGTTCTATGTGTTGTGTATATAAAGAAATGTGTCCATATAATGCTATAAAAAACAAGACTCCATATGAAATGTGGTATGGCCACATTGCTTCGGTGAGGCATCTCATGGTTTTTGGTTCCACATGTTATTCCTTGATACCTAAGGAACAAAGAAACAATCTCAATGCAAGGAGTTGCAAGTGTGTCTTATTGGGGTACTCAAATACCTCCATAGCATATCGTCTCTATGATGAAGTGAACAAGAAGTTTATAATATATAGAGATGTGATCTTTCTTGAATTTGTCAAGATTGACAATGTTGTTGAGAAACAACTTGATTGCTTGGATAGATTCAGACATGAAAATTATTTTCAAGAATTTGATAGTGAGATTCCACATCTTGAAGGGGGGATTCCTATACTAGATCAATTTGTGGAATCTTCTTTTGAAGCACTCTCTCCCCCGCATGAAGCTCCAACCACTGATGACACTTAGAGTGATGTGATTGACAAAATTCGGAGACTAAATATTGATTCATTCCTAACTCAGTCAATTGAGTAGCTTGGGCCATCTTAGAAAGTTCCTCTAAAATGGATGACAGAGACACTGGAAAGTGTACATCATGATGAGGTTGGAAATACATGAGCAATAAGCTCAACTAGACAAAATGGAGGTGATGTTAGAATATTCTAATTCACTTGTTGATATGGATGTTTCTTATGACTTCAAAATATTTTTTTTACATATTTCGAACTAGCTTCCTTCAAATAATTTGCTTCTCATGATGAATTGAAAGAAGCGATGCAGAAAGAATATGATGCCTTTATAAAGAATGGCACCTAGAAGCTAGTTGATCCTCCATTGGGAACCAAACAAATTGGCTACAACTGGGTCTTCAAAAATAAGTACAAAGCAGATGGCTCACTTGACAAGCATAAATCCAGGCTTGTGGAAAAAGGTTTTACACAAAAGGAAGGGGTCGAATGTGAGGATACTTTCCCCCCCACAACAAAATGAGCTATCATCCTAACACTTTTTGCCTTGGCAGCTCATGACAGTTGGAAAGTCCATCAATTGGATGTAAAAATTTATTTCTTGAATGGATATCTGAAAGAGAATTTTTTTATGTCCCAACCAAAAGGATTTGTTGTGAAGGGTCAGGAACACAAAGTATGCAAGCTTATAAAAGCCTTGTATGGCCTCAAGCAAGCACCGTGAGCCTAGTATGAGAAGTTAACAGAGTATCTTCTAAAACTCAACTTCAAACATTATGATCTTGATAATGCAACTTTGTTTGTCAAGAATGTTGGCAAAACAATTGTATATTTTGTGGTGTATGTAGATGATCTTATGATGATAGGGAACAATGAGAGCTAAATTGCATCGATAAAGACATAATTGAGGAAAGGTTTTGAAATGACAGATTTGGGCTATGTTCACTATTATCTTGGTATTGAAGTAACTCAACATCCGAAGTTTATATTCCTCTCTCAGAAGAAGTACATTGGTGATCTATTAAACAGGTTTGGTATGGCTGAGTGCATCCTTTAACTACTCCAATGGAACAAAACTTAAAGCTCACATCCACTAAAGGAAAATAATTTGAGGATGCAACGTAGTATAGACAGCTCTTAGGAAGTCTCAACTACCTTACTACTACCAGACTGTACATTTTAGTTGTTGTTGGAATTCTCTTCAGGTTTATGCAAAAATCCTTGTGAGGGTCACTGGTCTACTGCAAAAAGAGTTCTAAAGTACTTGAAGGGAACTCAAGACTTTGGACTTAAGTATACATAGGTGGGTGACTTTAGCTTGATTGGATACTCTGATTCAGAATTCGATGGAGATGAAGAAACTGGGGTACCTAATTTAGGTTATGTTATGAGTCTTAGATCACGAGTTGTCTCCTAGAGGTCACACAAACAATCAGTTCCAGTAGATTCCACAACTGAGGAAAAATATGTGAGCATTTGAAGCAACAAAGGAAATTGTGTGGCTCATGAAAATTCTAGAAGATTTATAGGAGAAACAAATGCATTCAAATCCTATTTTGATTGATAACAATTTTGCAATAAATTTGGCCAAGAATCCAAAGTTCCATGATTGAACGAAACACATCAATACAAAATACAATTCGTTTCGGCATTATTTTGAGGCCAAGGCAATGCACCTATGCCACTGTTCCACAAATGAGCATATTGCAAACATCTTCACCAAAGAGCTTGAAAGAGAAAATTTTTAAAGATTCAGAATGATGCTTGGACTCACCAACATCCCTTCATATTAAGGGGGTGAATGTTGACACCTAATCTTTTGGATTAGGTAAAACCATGCAAATATTGTAAATAGAAAAATAAAGAGAATTGGAAGATGAAGATATATTGGGAGATGAAACCCAATAGCCTCCCTCTCCATGTATATATCCATGTTCCATCTTAATGCAAAATACAATTCAATTCGTGGAGTTACCTCCTAGCCTGACAAGTTTGATATAACTTTGATTATCAAAATCAATCACTATTGGATCAATCTCCTAACTGGAAAGACCCACAAGTATTTTCCTTGTCCATATGGCCTCACATGTTGCTTGACTTGCAACAATGTATTCAACCTCTGTTGAGATGAGTGCCACATACCTTTATTTCCTGCTATACTAGGAAATATTTGTAGACCCAACACTGAAGATAACACCTAAAATAGTTTTCATCTATGATTGATTCACTGACCAATCTGCATTAGTGAAGCCTTGGAGCTTCACTCCCTATGTCCTCTTGTACCATAACCCACACTTGGTTGTTCCTCTAAGGTACCTCAACACATGCTTTGATTCCTTCCAATACAACTTGGTAGGCTTCACCATGGATTGACTCAACTGATTAACTGCATAACATATGTTAAGCCTTGTGTTCACCAAATACATCAAGGATCCCACAAGTTGTCTGTAGATGGTAGCATTTACTGCCTCTCCTAAAGAAGTACTCTCCTTCCTCTAGCTTGTAGCTCGAGGTGTATCCATAGGCTTGCAGTTCTCCATGTGAAATCTCTTAAGAATTTTAGAGGCATACTTCCCTTGGCTCACAAATAGCTCACCATCACCCTGCCATACTTCCAATCTAAGGAAGTAATGCATCAGTCCCATGTCTTTCATCTCAAATTTTCTTGCAATATCCTCTTTGCAAGAGCAAATCAACTGCTCATCCCCTGTAAGTATCAAGTCATCAACGTACAATACCAATATAAGAAAATTTCCATCTACCACAATGTGATAGAAATTGGGATCTGCTTCACTTTTGGTGAATCCCAATCCACTAAGATATGTGTCAATCTGAGTGTACTATGCTCAAGGTGCCCGTTGGATACCATACAAGGCCATCCTGAGTCTACACACATGTGTCTCCCTATCATATGTCTTAAATCCCTCTATTTTCTCTATGTAAATTTATTCCTCAACAACACAATTGAGAAAGGTGGCCTACACCTCCATCTAAAGGATCTTCCACCCCATCTACATATCCAATGCTAGAATGGTTATGATAGAGGAATATCTTGCCACTGGTGCAAATGTTTCCCCATAGTCCACTCCCTCTACTTATGAGAATCACTTGGCAACAAATTTGGCCTTGTACTTCATGATATTCCCTTCAGTTGCATGCTTCACTTTGTATATCCACCTAGAACCAACCAGTGACTTATTCTATGGTATCGACACCACCTCAAATACACTATTGTTCATGATGGATTCATACTCCTCCACCATGGTATCAATCCACACTAGTTGAGAAATTGCTTCCTCAAATGAAGAAGCTCTGACTCAATGAGTTTTTCCATGAGAGTCATATATCTAGTGTATCTGTTTGGTGACCTCCTCTACCTAAGCTTAGATGTAGGAGCTATTTCATGCTCCTATGCATCCTGTAGCAATCTATCAGCTTCTCTGGTTTTCTTCCTCCCCTCTCTAGAATATTTTGGTGTAGTGGGTGCCTCCACTTGACCTCCTGTTTGCTCCTATGCATGTGGCTACTCCACAACCTCCTGAAGCTCTACATGAGGCTCCTCCTTTGGAGCTATAAGCTCCTCCTCCAATGGTATACTTAACACTCACTCTAGAGAGTATCTCATAGTCTTATCCTCAACAATTTGACATATCTCTTCATCGTTGTCACCCTGATTGAGGGAAATTACACACGGTAATTATGTGGTGTCTGTGTGTATGCTACGAAGAATCCTATATCAACTATAGGCTCAAGTTGCTTCCTACTATCCTTGGAGACATGACAATACATAGTAGCTCCAAAAATTCTAATATGATATACATTTGACTTCCTCCTTGAGAAAGCTTCTTGAGTGTGATCATGCCAAGTATTATATGAGGGCTCTTGTTATGCAAATAAATTGTGATGTTGCATGCTTCTAACCATAGATGTAATGGTAGCCCTTGATCATGCAACATGACTCTTGCTTCTCCCACTATGCTTCTATTCTTCCTTTCAACCACCCCATTTTTCTATGGTTTATGGGGTGCTATAAGTTCTCTTCTATTACCCTCTTTGGCACAAAACTCTTTGAAGGTGTTATATACATATTCTCCTCCATTATCACTTCTCAGGGATTTCAATTTTTGACCAGTCTCCTTTTCCACCAATGCTTTAAATTCAATAAATATTGAGAAAACTTCATCCTTCTTCTGCATGAAGAAGATCCATCATTTTCTAGAAAAGTCATCAACAAAAATCATATAACACTTGTGTTTTGTTGTAGAGGCTGTGGAAAATGGTCGACACAAATCAGAGTGGACTCACTTCAAGATTGATCCAACTCTGTTATCTCGGCTCTGGAAGGTGGATTTGACATATTTCCCCAATGTGCATCCCTTGTAAACATCATGTTGGTCAAGGGTACATTTCAAGAGACCAGTCATCATCCGTTGCATGATTTTTAAGGCTCCACTGTGTAAGTATCCCATGTGTGTGTGCCAAATTTCTCTAACATCCTGACTTTGCACTTATCCTACCTTGATACTCAATGTAGTGCAAGCTTCCACCTCAAGTTTGTATAGGTTCTTCACATAAACTCCAATATTTTTCACCTGCCTAGAAACTACATGTCTCACTAAGGTTTTCCCTTTACTGAAAACAACATCATAACCACGATCCTCCAATATAGCTACAGAGATCAAGTTCTTCTTTAGCCCACGTACATAAATGACATCTTTCATATGAATATGGGAACTAGAATCCCTCTTAAAGGTTACGGTATCAATTCCTTTGGTACTGTATCACCCATCATCCCCAAATACTATGTGCATCTAGATATCCTTCTCCTCTAGGCTACTAAAAAATTCTTTGCATCATGTCATATGGAATGAGGCACTTGAATCTAGATATCAAGCACTCCCCATTATAGTGTTCACCATGCATGCAATCAGGTGGAGTCTAATTCAACTTATGAGGATAGTGCTTCATCTTCTACTCCTCTTGAAGGCTTCTTGTTAGACTTCTTATGCAAACACTTGATCTTTCTTAAGCTGTTCTTCTTGCCATTGTTTTAGTTGGTCTCTAATTTGCTTTGGGTCTTCTTTCCCTTTCCAAACAAGGAAAAATTCTCTTCCTCCTCAGATTTGGATGTTACTCCATCTCTAATGTTCTATTGAATTTATTCTTGCACCATATCAGACTAGAGTCTCTCCCAATTTGGCAATTTTTCCCTTCCATTTATAGAGTCTTGGTAGTTGTGCTAGCATTTTGGAAGGCCTAGGAGAGCTAGGCTCACTAGTTTTGAAGAGGGAATATTTTCTCCAACTCCTCCAAGCTCATCTCGATACTGAATGAACCTGGAAAGGTAATGTGGAGTGGTTTCTCCTTTCTGTATGAAAATATTTATGAGCTTGTCCCTCAATGCCAATTTACTGGCATCACTACCATTTTCTAATAGCTCATTGAGGGTCTTCCACATAGTAAAGGGAGTATATTTTCCATATAAATTTGATACTATGTGGTCTCTCACATCCTCTAAGATGATCCTTTTGGATTTTGCGGTATCCTTCTTCCACTAGGCTAACTATTGTGCATATGATACTGCTATTTTGGAATGTCATTTTTGGTGTACTCTAGCACACCATTATCATCGAGCACCACTTCTATCTTATCCTTCCAAGCTATGAAATTGGAGGTTCCCTCAAGGGCATACTCTAATCTCAATCTATTGAAAGATATTTTCCCACACTGAAGAAAAATTGCTTCGCTGAATCTGGAAATCAAAATCTCCGAGGAAGAAGCTCTATTGACTAGTTCCTAGTGTGATTTCTACTCTGATACCATGTATAAATTAATAAATTTTTTCTCCTACTAATGAAATCGGACTAAAATCAAGAGATTAGAAACTTTCTCTACTATTCTATGAAATGGAAATCACAATTTAGAAACACATGCAATGACATCCAAATATTAAAACACGACAAGAAAAAAATTATTTATAAGGGAACCCAATTGGGAAAAACCCATTCATTGATTTTCATTAATTAGGTGAGAATGAGAAACTATTACAATGTCTTGCCTTAACTTTGAAGCACACCTTGCATTTTAAACCTATTATCATGTTGATTGTTCTGCTCTCCATGAATTCTCCATAGTGTGTCTCATATGCATCCTCTCCCTCCTCTAGTAACAATACAAATGCAAATATATAGGCCTTTTTGAAATATCTTTTCATCTATTTTTGGCTGCTCCACATTCACATGTCTACAAAAAAAAACCCAATGCAAAGGGACATAAGTTTCCCTCCCTTCTTTTATTCTAGATTCCACAAAAAACAAATGTGGAGTGTGGGGATGTATATACTCTCACTTGTATTTGCATGCTCACTAAACTCCACATCCACATGCATATCTCTCCAACAAAGGCTTGCACCATAAGGTAATGAAAAGTGCATAGATCAAAGCATTAAGCCTCATATGTATCTCCTCTTCCTCATCATTTGCAAAGTCTTTTTCACACCTACAATTAAAAAATAATTATATTAACTGAAAATGGAATTATTCCATAGCTAAAGATGTTGATCCTCAAGCTCTTCAATCATCCAATCATCACATTCAATTTTTCCATCATGTTAAATTTCATCTGTTACATCTCATTAACTGTGATATGTCTTCACTGTATGAAATTTTTGAAAGTATTTCTTTACTAAGATTATTTGGATTGTATGAGGAATGAAAAGAATGGTAGGAGAGGAAATTGAACACACAAAGATAGAGAGATAAATTAGAGAGCATAGTAATATAGTGAAAAGATAAATTTTATTAATTAATAAAATAAAAAAAACATTGTAGAACACAATTTATCTAGAATAGTGGTAGCTTATCTATGAAAAGAGAGAGAGAGATGGTGACTACTCATTTGTGAAAGCTATAAGAGGTTGAAGGAATGACTTTTTAAAATAAAGAAACAATCTTAAATGTACAAAACCATAAACCTAGAAGATGAAGCACTAAAAGGTTTGCAAGCCACAAGGTGGTTATTTGATACATAAACTTCTCAAGGGTGCAATTTTTGCATACAATATTAATTGGGTGCACAATAGCTCATTGGAAATAATTATTCAAGGATTACATCTTTTTGCTAGGGCAAGGGTTAAAAAATTTCTCTGGGGCCAATGGGAACATACCTTTATCCCCATTGAATGGCTAAAAAAATTATTTAGGGACTCAAAACAACCTTAGAAATTTGGGACCTAAAAAACCAGAGAAAACTACCAAGAAGATAGAGAACCATTGAATCTATGGACAAGGTGGGTGGCCACCTATATCCACTTGTATTATTCCTGACCCTTTGGAATAAATGTTCTCCATTGCACAAATTTCCCTCATCAGATGGGGGAAATTTTGCTGAATTTGGATCCTAGTGAGCCACTTTCCTTTGTGAAGAAGTTTCCCTACTTTCACAACCTAGTTATACTCGTATGTTCTACTAGAGAGGATCCTTCGTCTTTGTGTCCATGATCTAATCCACTGTAGCCTGCTCAATGCAATTCATATTTAGTTATGTGGGGACCAACAACTCAACCACATATGATGTGTCCAATAAAGGTGGAAAATATGGTTGAAGTAGCTCTACATTAAATATTGGGTGCAAGCCAAGTAAAGGGGGAATACTTAATTCAAAATCATTTTTACTCATAGTCTTTGTGATTGTGTAAGGTCCATATAAGAGTGGTATAAGCTTCCTTTAGGGGCCTTTGTGAATCTCTTTCCGTAAATTCAACGACACCTAGTTACCAACTGAAAACTTGTGTTGAACATGATGGCAGTCATGTTGTTGCTTGTACTTGACATTGACTTTCTAATTATATCATGAGCATGTTGTTGTAGGTGTTGGATCCACTCAACAAATTTGTCTACTCTATTTTCTTTGGCCTGAGCATTGGATGACTTTATCAGTAATGATGCAAGGGGAAGACTTACATCAATTGGTGCCAATGGAAAAAACCCAAGAATACCTAAAAAGGATTATAGCCAATAGCGCCATGGAGGGATATGTTATAGCTATGTTGAAAAAATGGAAGGATTCCATCCCATGTGCATGGATTCTTGGATTTGTGCATCCATAGTATATGCACAATCACCCTATTGGCTGGACTTATGTGTGTCCATCTGTTCATGGGTGAAAGGCAGTTGATCTAGTTAACTTGGTATTCATTAGAGACCATAAGTTGGACCAAAAGGTATTGAGGAACTTTCTATCTCTATTTGAAATAATTGTCTAATGTGTCCCAACATGAACCCAAATATGTTGAAAGAAGAGTTTACCAATGGATGTAGTTGTGATGCTCTTCTTTCATGGTTCTAAAATGGCCATCTTAGAGAATCAATAAATAACCATAAACACAAAATCGTTAGCAGTCTTGGTGAAGGGAAAACCTAACATGTAATCTATGGTGATTGACTACTAGGGCTTGTCTAGGGTAGGTAGAGGAGTGTACATTCCTTATTTATTGGTGGCTACTTCAGTGATAACACAAGTAAGGCATGGTTGAATACACTAGTCAATGTCCAATCAAAGTTTTGGCTAGTAGAAATACTATTGAAGTATTGTTATTATCTTCTTCACACTGAAGTGCTCTACCACTTAATTGTGATGTTACTCTAAAATTATCCTAACACACTAACTTGAAGGAACACAAACATGGCCCAAGTAGCACAAGAACACATCTTAGAGGTGGACGTATGGAACTTTTTTTCATGAGATTAACATTTGGTATGTAATAATGAATTTAAAGTCATTGTTGTATAATTGTGGCCACTTGGAGGTATCATATCCATAGGAGTTAAAAACTATGGTTAGTGCCACAAATATGGGACAACTGAGGTAGTATGCAACATGGTTGGTGTTTCCCTTCTTCAAATTGATGTTCAAGTGGAATTGTGCAATTATGTGGACCATTTCTAATGTTGTTCATTATGTAACTTTACTTTTTTCTACATAAATTAAAGAGGCCTCTGATCAGTGTGGATACCCATCTCCTTCCCTAAAATATAATGATTTCATTTCCATAATACAAGCATGATGGAGTACATATCATTTTCATAGTTGGGGCATCCACAAACAACATCAAAGATTGTTTCTGTTAGAGCCTAGATTGACCTCAAGCTGAAGGGAGGCAATGCTAGGGTAACCACAAACCACACTTAACCTAGTAGCTAGCCCTACCAAGTTGGGAGAGGGCTCTCTCCTTGTGAATCTCAGTCAAGTTGACTAGATCAAATATTGATTCTACGCTAGGTATAGTAGCTCTAGGGTTTTTTATTGATTTTGTTGGTTTCGCTGGATCAAATGGAGAAGGCAGCTTTGGGACAGGGAAATCAAGTCAGGAATGCAGGGTGTTTTATAGGGCGAGCTAGGTAGGTGTTTTAGCACTTGAAATTGAGTGAGATGGTAGGTCTAATACTGGTGAGGAGCTGATGAGGGCATGTAGAGCTCATGAGTCCTCTTCAAATAGTAGAAAACATCAAAAACTAAATGGATTCCCAAGGCAGAGCACTGTAACCAATGTGTTCTACCTATCTATCTTGATTTCATTTAGTTAGAAGAATGAATATGATTGTGGCACACATAACACATGAGAAAAACTAATAACAGAAGAAGAAACTATGCAAAAACACTTTACCACAAGTATCCCACAAAAGTAGCTGCAAATCCTAGTTTATTTCCTTGCCAAACTATTGTAAAGATGTACAATGTAGCTCAGAGCATCCAAGAGAGTCTAGCCTTTGCTAATGTCTGAAAAAGTACATAATATAGAAAATAAAACCACCTATGCTAGCCATTAGGGGTCGAATCCAAGAGATAAGGAACTGCTACAACCATTTCCAAACAAGGAGCAAGGATATAGGCAGTGGAACAACTTGCCTCTATAAGCATGGAAACTGATTCATTAACCCCCAAACCACCTCAAAATGATGAATTTGCCCTCTAAGGTAATTTTCCAATTAGATTTACATAGCATAGCATCATTTACAATCATAAATTCATCCATGATGAGAGAAAAATTCAACTTGTAGAAAAAATAGGCGAAAACTAGATTTTTGAGCAAACTGGCTCTATGCGTAGTGCCACTAGCCAGGTGCATAGCGCCACTTAATATCTACTTTTGGAGGCCTTTCACTTAGCCAAATTGAGCCCAAGATAGCGCATTGGAAAGGTATTCCTGTATAGTTTCTGGAACAGCTTGAATTTTTTCATTTGGGGGTAATTTGCCCCCTCAAAAGTGAAATATCCCAAGGCTACTTCTGTGTGTCCAAAAAGAGGCAGGAGGTCATTTTTTGATAGTTTTTTTACATTTTGGTGACAACTTTTGCTCCAAAATTGCTGAGATTTTTTGGGTTTGATGCTCTCATCATGTTGAACCCATATATTTAAGCATTTCTTCAAAAATTCCTCCAGTGAAAAGCGTATCTCTGATGGCACTATGCACCTAGGGCAATTTTCTGTGTTGGAAAATTTCAAAATTTCAAAATGACAAAAACTTATCAAAAATTGCCTAGATTTGGCACACCAAAATTAGTTGCTTTGATGGGCTAGTGAGGCTTCGGTCAATATTTTCAACTTGTCTTGCTCCTTTTTGTTCCTTAAGTCTCTCCATGGAACTATCACCGAGTGTTTCTTCTTCATAGTCATATTCACTATCTTTTTCCATTATTTTTATAGCTGTGAACACTTGTGATGAATGAAGAGATAGGGTGGATGAAAGATGAGTATGAAGAGATTTTATGGATGAGTAAGTGAGGGTGAATGGGAGTGTGAATGAGATTTAGGGAGTGACTAGGGTTTGGGAATAGTGTAAGGTTTAGGGATGTATGTAGGAGTAAGTATGTAGGGTTTTGGGGAGAAAGTATAGGGTTTGGGGAATTTATATGTACGAATGGGATTTAGGAAACATTATCAAAAATGATTGGATAGCAAAACAAATGAGAGAGTGAGCTTGTCAAATTTATAAGACAGTTTGTGAATTTTATGGGACAGTTTTGAGTCAAAACTAGGGTTTTAACTTTATGAGTGAAAACATCCCCAAAAATTGATGCAAAACCATTTTCAACAAGAAGGATTGATTTAGTTACTTTCCAAGAGGTAACTTGAGATATTTGAAGAAAACTGAGTGATTTTGGAGCGTTTTGGAGCTTGGCTGCCAGGTGCGTAGCACCCGTGCAAATTAACAAAGGAAAACCTTGCCAGGTGCGTAGCACCTTTTTGCAAGACACTTTTGAAGGCCTTCCAAGTGTCCAAATTGGGCATGTGATAGCTCTTTGTAAATCTTGTCGAGTCTAATTTCCAGAGCAACTTGAATTTTTCAATTTGGAGTTCATTTTCCCTATCAAAAATCAAATCTCCCAAGACTGGTCAAAACTTGTAGAATGAGGCTGCCTAAATGCAGAGTCCTGTTTCAGTCAACTTTTGAAGGTCTTCCTCTCTACTTATCAACTGATTCATCAAGAAAGTCATTTGTTCATTCCATCTAGGAGAAATATTGATTTTACCAAGGTCACTCCAGAGGTGCAGCAACCCTCCTAAGGCAAATGATGTTTTCGACATTTCTCCCAAACCATGAAACTTGTGTAAAAACTGAATGTTTTTTTCTTCTTGGGTCAATTGTGGACAAAAACCCCTCTCACTTTTGTCAAATTCATCTTCTGTTTCTCAGAAACATCTTTCGAATAAAACCCATCCCAATATGTGGAACAGGGGATTTGTAGAAATGAAGGGAAATGAAGGAGATAAGGGGCTTCTAAATTCTTGAGAAAAATTTTGGGAATAGGGGGGGATGTTAGGAAGTAGGGGAAAGTGGAATTTCAAATATTGAGTGAAGGGAAGGGGTCCAAAAGGGAAAAACACAGGCCTAACCTAGAAAATTGTCAAATTGTAGCAATAAGCTAGGGTTTGCGGGAAAATGATGAATTTGAGGGATATCAGTGATGGGAAGTGCTTAGGAAGGTATATTAAGGATAGGAGAAGGTGTATGAGCATCAATATACAAGTTTTGTTCATGATTTGATCATCCAAGAAAAATTACCTTAACAACCCTAGGAGAGGGAAATGAGCCTTACCTAAGCACAACTGAAGCACAAAAAAGGTATAAAATGACCCATTGGAACTTGAAATGATGACGAAAACTCTTTGAATGATGGTACACTTAGTTGAGTGGTGACATGAACCGACACTTGGAAAACTTTGGAAGGAGTGAAAACAATCCTAGACCTAATACCTATTGACCAAATTTTACTTGAAGACTCACTAAAATGACAAAATTTGACATTGACACCCTAAGACCACTTTGTAGGAGCATGTTTGATCGCTGGTGGAAGGCTTCAAAGACCGAAACTAATAGTTTCACTATAATAAGAAATTGATTTCCCATTTTGAATGAGGATTGCATCAATAACATAGTTAGAGGCATGTGTCTGAATATTATGGTCATTACAAAACTAGAAGGGTGAGGTCTGGCATGGATCAGTGATAGTGTTTCATATCTCCAAATGATTTTTGTTATGAATAAAAATAGACAAAATTTTCTTAATGTTGGAAATACTAAGAGGGAAGTGAAACAACATTTCTTTTAATTTTGACACAATTCTTTAGATTCTTTTAATTATTTAGAGAATCAAAACAAATATGAAACATCATCACATCATAGAATCAATACATAAGATATTTCACTCAACAAGATTTGTTATGTATGGTTTACATAAAAATTTACTAGATGAATTAGAAGGAAGTCCTAGACTCCACAAAGGTTTCTGAAGAGTTTTACAGCTCTAATCTAAAGGGGACTTCAGTCCCCTTGCACAATTCAACACTCCTCCTCCACACTTCAAATTTTTCTTCCTGTTGCTACTGCCACTGCACTTCACTACTACCACTATCTACTACCACACTTGTTATCATTGTAATAGTACATCAATGCTATCTCTATCTGCTTCTATGATTGTTTCCATTGTTGATCCAGTGTATTTTTTTGACAGATGTATTAAAGAATTACATGAACAAATTGTAGCTCAACCATAGAAACTTAAAGAGAGGAAACACATAAAGGAATGAAAAGATGACAATAGACTTGATAATGGAGTTTGCCCAATTTGGACTATGTCTCCAAACCTTTCTCGATCAATGGGAAGGCATTTATTCATTATGTGGCATAAAGAGAAGAAGTACAATCAACATTTACATAAGGATTTTTATATCTCCAAGCTGGAAAATGGCAGAAAAATGGAGAGATTTGTTGCAGAACCTGACAACACCATCGAATTTCTGTCACCGAAAGGTGTAAAATCAATATAAAATTTGCCAAAAACTGACTCTGGCAAGTTCTGGGCCTCAGGGAATCTTCTTGATGCCCTCAATATTCCCTAGGCATGGCTCCGTCCCTCTGCAGCTTCATGGTTCCGCCTTGCAATAAAAATAATTATATTTCTCGAGCTCCGTGTCGGCTCCTCCTTAAGCCTACCACATGGGCAAGTCAACATTGAACTTGACTACTTCTATCTTCCCCATACGAGCTCGGATTGGAGTGTCATTCACACTATTGGAATCAAGGCAACGAACACTTTGATCTGGTGTTGAGTTTATCAAGACTCTGCCACTTTGAATTTTGTTCCTTTTACCATGCCACTAGTATCTGGAGATCCACCTAGATCAATCCTCCCCACTGAGAGATTTTGGACCACCAAAAGCATTAACACCATTCAACATACGACCTGTGTCCTTGCCAAACCACACTTTCAATCATCTACACGCAAAAAATAATACATCTTCTGCACATATACATCCACTCATGACTCAAAAACCCCTCACTTGCCAAGAGTTTATAGTACACACTCTTTGGTCAAGGATTACACAATAACAACCAATAACTCAACTACTCATAAGAAGGCCCAAAAACATCATCATTGCAATTTGAAGTGATGGAAACACATCATCACTTTTACATTTACTTGTAACAAATGATTTACAAATTGAGGCCATACAAACTAATATTAAAAAAACATCCTTTCCTTAATAAAGTGGACGACCATGAATGTGTTTGAGTGTTGTCATGGTTGGCTTCTCTATTGTTGCTTTCTAGCTGTTGAGCATCTGGCATGTGCTTTCCTGATGTCCCTCCTCGTTGCAGCGACTACAAATAATTTTATTTCTCCAAACCTTCTAGGTCTTCTTGAAGCGCTTCTTATTGGTGTTCCTCTGATAAGGGTTTATGGAGCCCTTACCATCATTGGAATAGGAGGAATAAGTCTCGTCATCTGTCATTGACTATCCACTTGCTTCTTTGGAGCTTTCCCCAATGTCCTTCTTGACATAACCGAGTCTTGCATGACGAGGAATTTCCTCTACTTTGATGGGGTTCATGATGCCTTGGTTGTTAATGCCGAGGCCCTTCCTGTGATATTTGATCTTCTTCAATAGCTTGGATCTAATACCTATAGTATACTTTTCAAAAGAAATGAAATCATCATCGGGAAAAGTACATGGAATCAAAGTACCTGAAGGGGATTAGGCTGCAGCCTTCCCAAGGCCTCGTTCTTAGCTTGAAACTGGCATAGCAACCTCTATTTCTCCTCCTCTGCTTCTTGTAGGAGCCTCCTTAGCTTGCAACTGGCGTAGCAACCTCTGTTTCTCCTCCTCTGCTTCTCGTAGGAGCCTCCTTAGCTTAGCATTCTATGCTTGAAAGTTTTGGATAGTCTCCTCAAGTTCTTGGAGCCCTACCACATTGGGTGTCCTTTCCATATTTGGTAAAACATCTATTGAAATTTTTGCTTCATCACTTGAATCAGAACCAAAATAGATGGGTCCCCCTACTGCTATTCCAAAAGCTTCAATCCTCCTTTCGTCACCAAACTCTGATCCCAAATCAATTGGTCTACCTCATGCAAACCCCACAGTCGTGACCTTCTCTTCTTCTTCTGACTTAGATGCTTGATCTTGTTGCATGGTGGTAGTTTTCTTCTATTTCTCCTTTCTGTCATCCCTTCTAGGCCTCAACTCAGGGTGTATTTTCCAACAATTCTCTTTGTCGTGTCCCTCTTTCTCACAATGTGGGCAAGGGAGCTTTACCCCTCTTCTCTTGGTTGTTGCAGCTCTTTTTGGTGGTCATTTTGTGTGTGCATCCCATTGATTTCAAGATGCATGGCTTTGACAATGGCCTCATCAATAGTAGCAGGCTCAAACAGTAATAACGAATGCCTTATGTAACTATGTAAAGAACCAATATCCTTAGTTACAATCTTTGGTGAATATAAGGAAATGCTCAAATTCAATGTTTGTCTTCTAAGTTCTTTAGTAAAGTTTTTCACATTTTGACCTTTGCTTTGCCTTAGGTGTTGCCATTCCATTAATTCCTTTTGCCTATAGCCCAAGGGGTAAATATTTTTTTTCAATGCAGACACAAAATTTGACCATGAGGAGAGAAGGTTACCTAGATTCTTGTTGCCTTGCAATTTTCTCTCCCACCAAACGAGAGCAGCGCCACTCAGTCGAAGGGATGCCAATTGGATATTTGCCTCGTCCTCTTCAATCTATTGAATTTTGTAGTAGACTTCAATCTGCCTAATCCAATTTTTAAGCTTTTATGCATTACTTTCACCATTATACATGGGAAGATCAAATTTGACATCTGATTTAAAAAAAAGGTTTCTTAGATGCATTTATTGAATTCTTATGATGATGGTGAGAAGAAGAAGAGGAACTTTCACTTGTGGAAGGAGAAGGAGGGGGTTCCTCTCCACCATTTCCATGCACCGAACCTTGTTCTTCTAGCCCATTCTCCTCTGATTTTATTGTCTTCTCAAGCCTTGAGAAAAACTTGTCGACCATTTCCGCCATTGTATAGAAGGTTTTTCGGTAATTGCATTCCTCCTCATAGCGAGCCTCGTCATTGACCATGTTCATTCTTTGATCTGCATGCCCTACTTCGGGATCGAAAGACTTTAGTTTCCCTTCGCCTCTTCGGAGCCTTTTTCTGGCTAGCATACAAAGATGCAATTCACATCTACAAATACCTACATTGATACCACTTGATCCAAGATCATTTTCTTACAAATGTATTAAAGAATTACATGAACAAATTGTAGCTTAACCATAAAAACTTAAAGAGAGGAAACACATGAAGGCATGAAAATATGACAAGAGACTTGATAATGGAGTTCGTCCAATTTGGACTACATCTCTAGGCCTTGCTCGATCAATGGGGAAGCCTTCATTCATTAAGTGGCATGAAAGAGAAGAATTACAATCAACATTTACATAAGGATTTTATACGTCCAAGGTGGAAAATGGCCGAAAAAGTAAAACTTTTTTAGATTGCAGATTACTGTGGTGTGATTTCTGATTGGAGTTCGGATTTTCCACAGTGTTCATATTTTGTGGTCGACTCGAAACGTCGACCACAAAATATGAACACTGTGGAAAATCTGAACTCCAATTAAAAGTAAAACTTTGTTGTAGAAAATGACAACATCATCGAATTCCTATCGTTGAGAGGTGTAAAATTGATATAAAATTTGCTAAAATATTTTCGGGTTGTGTTATATTCTTTCCACGACTAGCTTCCCTAGTTAAACGGAGGGTTAGAGGGGGGGAAAGCCCCCCCTTCGTTGCGTCGATTGCACAATGGGGGGGTATAGGGGGTTTGAGGGGAGCGGGTAGCCCCCCTCTATAGGGTCGGGGGCAGTGCCCCAGGGAAAAGTCTTTTGGACCCTATATTAGGTGGGGCGAACCTACCTATGGTTTTGTGAATGGTTTTCGCACATGGTTTTGGGCATGATGGTTTTCGGTCCATGGTATTGGATGCTTCAACATGTATATATATGTATTGTAACATTGAAAGGAACATAATGAAAAATCAAGTTGGTAGTCCTGGTTTAGGGATCTGGGGCAAAACATCTGTGTATATTTGTTTTATATGTTATGTTCTCGCCTTTGTTTATTTTTTTGTCTTTTCGAATTCGTATGCAGGTAATTTCTGTACGGGGTTAAAACCTAGAAAATTGACTCTGGAAAGTTCTAGGCCTCAGGGAATCTTTTTTATGCCCTTAATATTCCCTAGGCATGGTTCCACCCCTTCGCAGCTTCATGGTTTCACCTTGCAATTAAAATAATTATATTTCTCGAGCTCCACGTTGGCTCCTCCTTAAGCCTGCCACATGGGCAAGTCAACCCTGAACTTGGCTGCTTCTATCTTCCTCATATGAGCTCGGATTGGAGTGTTGTTCGCACCGTTGGAATCAAGGAGACGAGCACTTTGATATAGTATTGAGTTTATCAACTTTATAGCACTTTGCATTTTGAGCCTTTTACCATGCCACTGGTATCTGGAGATCCGCCTATATTAATTGTTGTTGTACTTCATCATTGTCTATTGTTTCCACTATTTATGTACTTCAAAACAACACTTTGTTGCACATTGATACTCTGTTGCACTAAGTCATGCAATGATCTAATCTAAGTTAGGGCTCCTGTACTAGGGATAATGGCCCACATACAAATTTATTTAGTTAGTAACTCAATGAAATACAAATGACATAATAATTCCCCTACTTCAAACAATTCACATGCTACTGGAGGATGCACAACAATTTCTACTATTGATAAGTATACCTACCAATGTAGTTGGAAAATTTAATAACTTATAGACTGCTTTTGTCTGCTTTATTTTTCTTACCATTGTTTGATACTTGCCAACAATATCTAAAACCTATTCATGAAGTTGGCATACTATTGGTTCTTGATGCCACTGTCCTATACATACTAGATCACTTCATAGTTCCTCCAAATATTTTATCACTATCTAAAGATGTTGATACATTTTCTCATCAATTCACCTCAACAAATTTATACCACTCAACGATACACATCAAATGGAAAATTTATTTCACTGATAAGCCTTACAACTGTAGCATCAACTCAATTGTACATACTCAACAATTAATCAAGAATAGTCCTAGAAACCAAATCATATTACACATGATCATGTGCTCATTATACTACCATTTCTTTGTCCTGATATGATACCACAATACTGCTAATAGTGTCATTGTTTAATATTCCAATTTGGATCATGATTAGACCCTAATCATAGCTCATTGCCAAATACAGTTGTTGCACATTCATTGTAATAGAGTTGCATCCCTAACATAAGAATTCTTCCACATACCATAGTCATAGGGAGACTACCATATATCTCATTTATAAGGGGAAAAAACCACTATCATACATTACTCCAAAAGGCATCAATTTTTTTCCCTTTTTCATCCTTCTTCATGTGCACAAACCCTATAATTTCATGGTCTTGGTTTACATCCCTTAAATATATGTCATAAAACTTTGCTCATCAAAAACCTAGCAACACATCAATCATAAAAAATATTAGTTTCATATCAACAGTCACAATGTCTCTCTGGCTCATTGTATACAGTTTAGTACTTGACAAGATTCCCTTGCTTTCATTCTATTGATGCAATTGTCTTCAAAAATCAATCATACTTAGAGACTACATCTGAAAAGGATTGTATCCTAGGGTACTTCTAGGTGCAAGAAGTATATTCCCAATAATATAGTCCATAGTAGCTACTAAAATATATAGTAATTGCATTGAAT
>APFE030255888.1:0-11180 GCA_000404065.3 Pinus taeda
TGCATTGCTTCTTCATAACATTCGGGTTCACCAGAATCAGTCAACAATAAATAATATAATGAAGGAGAGTATCATTCAGGGGGTATACTTATCCTGGTAGATCTTCTAACACCACTTTCAGTGTTTGAGGTGCCTATTGCTGTTGTGGTGGTTTCTGTTGTTGCGGTCGTTGATTATTATTATTTTCAGGCACCTTTACTTTTTCAGTGATTTCATCAAGGACTACGTATTTCTTGTTTTCTTTTTCCTTTTTCTTTTCCTACAACTGATTCTTATACAAGACCTTTTCATTGAATATTACATCTCTTCTCCGAATGATTTTATGATTTTCGTAATCATATAAGTGATAACCAAAATCATTAACACCATATCCAATAAAGGTACATTTCTTTGACTTCGCCTCAAGCTTTGTTCTATTTTCTTTATCAATATGGACAAAGGCCTCACAACCAAAAGGCTTTAAAAAAGAGTAGTTTAGCTTTTTACCTGTCCATGTTTCCTCTCGAACACCACCATCCAAGGAACTTGAAGGCCCTCTGTTTATTAGATAAATAGCAGTATCTACAACATCTGCCCAAAATTGTAAAGGCAATCCTGCATGCAATCTCATGCACCTTGCATGCTCCATGATTGTCTTGTTCATCCTTCCTGACACACCATTTTTTTGTGGTGTTCCTGGAACTATCTTCTCTCTACAAATTCCATTCTCAGAACATTACCTATCAAACTCTTTGCTACAATATTCAACTCCATTGTCTGATCTGAGACACTTCAACCTTTTCCTTGTCTTGTTTTCAACCAAAGCTTTCCATTTCTTGAAAGTATCAAATACATCAGATTTATTTCGAATACAATAAATCCAGGTTTTTCTGGTTGCATCATCAATAAAGGTAACATAATAACAAGAGCCACCAAGAGATGATACCTGAGCAGGTCCCCATACATCTGTATGCACAAGCTCTAATTTTTCACTTTTCTTTTCCTTCCCAACTCTAAGAAATCTAACTCTCTTATGTTTTCCATAAACACAATTCTCATAGAATTTTAGATCAACATGCTTCAAACCTGGAAACGAATTTCTTGAGTGAAGAATCTGCATCCCCTTCTCACTCATGTGCCTGAGCCTATGATGCCACAATGTCGTATCTTCTCCTGTAGAGGTTAAAGCATTAACAAAATTAGAAATACCATTGCATAAATACAATGTACCAACCTTTCCTCCTTTCGCTATTAGCAGGGATCCTTTAGTGACCTTCCAGGTTTTATCTGTGAAAGTAGTTACACAAACTTGACCTCCCAACTTCCCTGTTGAAATTAGATTTTTCTTCAGATCTGGAACATGCCTTACCTCCTTCAATAGCCACTGATTTCCATTTTGTTGTTTTATGAAAACCGTACCCATTACAATGATTTTACAGGGCTTATCATCACCCAATCAAACCTGTCCAAAATCTCCTTGAACATAATCATAAAAATGTTTCCTATTAGGTGTGGCATGGAATGAGGCCCCTGAATCTACGACCTAGGCATCAATAATATTTTCTAATGAAAGAATCAAAGCATCTTGCAACACATCACCTGTTACATTTGCTTCATGGTTAGTTTCTTGCTACGCATCTCCTTCTTTTCCCTTCCGAGACTTGCATCCTTTCTTTAGGTGTCCTTCTTCCCGCATTTCCAACACATTATCCCCAATCTGGACTTGGATCTGGCTTTTCTTGACTTACTGTGATATCCTGAGCTCTTTTTCTTTCCATTTTTCTTCCCCTAGTCTCTCTAGTCAAAGTATTACATGATGTGTCACCGGAGCTTTCCTGTCGCATTTCCTCGCTAAGGATTGCACCGACAACATCATCAAACTTTAAAGTACTAGATCCAAAGAAAGAGTTACTAATGGCCATAACTAAACCATTCCAACTTTCTGACAATGAGCACAGAAATAATAGAGCCCTAAATTCATCATCAAAATTTACCCCTACAGAACTTAACTGACTTATAATTGTATTAAAATCATTTAAATGGTCTGCAATAGATCCACCTTATGACATATTCATATTAAATAAACGCTTCATAAGAAATGCCTTATTTGAGGCCGAGGGTTTTTCATATAGTTTGGCCAATGTTGGCATTAAACCCTCTGTTGTCGTTTCCTTTGAAATATTAAATGCTACCGATGCCACTAGGCACAACCATATTGTTCCAAGTGCCTTTCTGTCGAGAATATTCCATTATGTTTCTGTCATACTCGTCAGATTCTTTGCCTTTCTGCTTAATGGTTGGTACAGACCTCTCTGATACAGATAATCTTCCATTTTCATCTTCCACAACTGGTAGTTTTGGCCGTTGAATATTTCGACCCTAAACCTACCATTTTCTGCCATTGCTCCCACTTGAACCAGGAATCCTTCTCTCTTGCGAGTTTATCAGCCAAATAGCCCTTCGGCTATGATACCAGTTATTACCAAATTATATATTACAAAGCAATGGAACACATAAAATAGTACAAAAATATAAACAAAGAAAACACATAAAACAAGAGAGACACAAATATACATGGTTCACCCAGTTTGGGCTACGTCCACGGAGAAACAGAGAGTCCTTCTTTTTATATTATCCAGCAAACTGAAGAGATACAACCTACAACAGATTCACTGTAACTCACTCTTCCCTCTCAATCTCCTCTCTCTTCCTCACTCAGAATATAAATATCCGTAGACGCAATACAATTCCCTCACATATAGCGAGGGGTTTCCTTCTAGGGTAAAAAACCCTAAATTAAACATAACTTCTACCATTAGATCTCCGCTTAATGAACGACCTAGATTGGCTACGAAATTACAAAATTTTACGAGGCAATTTTACATCTATTTTTAGCTTTAGGGGCATTTCCCTCGAAACCCCCGCTGGGGGACCGTTGGCCTCTGGATCCCCTAGCCTGGGGGGATGGGCTCCCCCAAACCCTCACGGGGGATGGGCCCCCCCGCACCCCCCTGCATGGAGGGCTGTACAATCTTCCTGGGGTATACATCTAGCTAAAACCTTTGAATACAGAAGATAATCAGGCTCCACACCCAACATTAAGAGTAGACTAGAAACATGCTTCTTGACCAGCATGAACACTGTCCAATCATCGAAGTAGACTTCCAAAAACTTATGAATGAATTCTTTGAATGCAGTGACAACCACCCTAGAGAAAATTGCAGGAGTATTTTTGAGTTTGAAGGGCATAATTGTATACCGGAACAACCCCCATTGTGTATTGAAGGTAGTCTTGATTCTATCCTCCGACAAGATCTTAATTTGGTGGTATCCCGAGAATCCATCCGTAAATAAGTAAGTTTCCTATCCACCAACATTCTCGAGAAATTCAGCTGTAAATGGCATAGGGAATGGATCATGGATGCATGCATCATTCAATTTCTACAGATCTATGAAAATCCCGATATCGCCCTTTGTTTTCTTCTGTTGGATCACCATGGGACTGACCCACTTAGATTCCTCTACAGGCTCGATTATTATGGCCACGAGCATTTTATTGAGTTTCTCTCGTACCTTTTCCTTGTATTTGGGGTTCAACTGATATGGGTGCTACTTAACAGGCTTCATATTGGGTTTTAAATTGATCTTCATTACCACGAAATGTCCTAATATCCCCATCAAGTCAGAAAAATTGTTTGGAAATAAGTCCTGATATTCATGTAGCAATCCAGCTACGTTATCTACTGTATATGCATCTCAATATTCACCAATGTTCATGAATTTTGGTTATGCCTTTGAACCAATGTTCACCTTCTTTGTGTGCACTGGTTGCAAAATATCAAGGATCTCTGCACTAGGTCGCTCAACTTTGCGATGTCCTTCTGATTCAGGGATATTAATATTTGTCTGATCCTCATCAACTTCTTCCACTGTGACATTGTAACATTCTAAATCATGTTGCAGTTGTGTACTCTAGTTAGGCTGTACCCACGTGATAGGTTCAATGGTCATTCAGAAGATCGTTGCCTTAAGCTCCTTAAGCCCTTCATCAATGCATGTGAACCCATCTTTAAACCTGAACGTGAGCAAGAAAATTTCTTTCATCTCATCCCAATCAGTGGTCCCATGTCACATCTCTGTTTCTAAGTACCATTTCTTTGGGATAACATCTAGAGTATGAAAAAATATATGCACCCTCTCAGGTTGAGGTATTTCACCCCACGCCTTAGTCCACCTCGCCAGATGTTTTCGTGGATCATCCTTCCCTGTGTATTTTTCATTGAGTTGGGTGTTCGCATAGCCAAATCGTAATCGCATCATTCGATGATATTCCTTATAGTCACCAAATTATCCATGTGTGTACCCCACCGTCTTGTAGGCATAGCTCCTAATGTTAGATCTAAGGCCTGGAACCGATGTTCCTCTAGTACATCCCTTTCAAAATGTTCAAGAAATATATTGAAATCACCCAAACCATCATAATAGGGTAACTTCCATACCTCAGTAGATACACAACGTAGTGATTTTGTAAGCTAATTACATCGCAACGTAGAGATCTCATGTAACTGATTCTACCAATTTTTTAACTCTTCATCCGAGTTTGATTGGTAGGAGTTGTCCTTCTCCCAGCTGATCCTTCCATTCATAGTAGGATTGATCCAATATTCATTCCATGAAACTAACTTATAGATGTGCTCAATTTCATCATCTTCATAATAGTAATGATTTGGTTATGTGTATCACGAACCTTTAGCTGGATCCAATGGGACAATTACTTGAAGTTCACTCTTCTCAAATACCATGCTTCACTTCTTTAAGTTGCTGACTACATTCATGTCAAAATCCAAATCAATCCCGAGAATTGTAGGGTATGAATTACTATCATCGACAATATCAATAACTTCAAAATCAACCACTGCTCTTGCCCTTTCAATATCTACGGTTATCCCATGTAGGCACCCCATTGGAATTATCTTTTGTTGATTTTCCATGCATAGCTGAATTAGCGACCATTGCAACTTAGCCTTTTGTTGGCTTGCTAGGGCCTGATCCAGGTTCAGAGTTATTTAGCCAAACAAATCCCTGTACTACTGGCCCTCTCGGCAATAGCTTGCGGAGTGTGGACTGAGGTCTCACCCGAAGCAGTATGGGGGGATGCTGGAACCAAGTTTCCACACCCTTGAGATGTCTGAGGGGTCGATTTAGTCCAACTGTGAATGCCTTCACATGGGTTACTTCGCACATTTTCCTGACTTGTGAGGCCTTCATGCCCTGTTGTATTTGCCTTCGTGCAGCCTAACCAGGGGTTGTGGGGATTTCGCGCTACTAGAGCAACGATCTACGCTATTTCCCAAAGTTACACTGCGGATCTTACTTATCTTCTTATAACAGTTAGTTTTCTTCGCGTAAACAGATACTTTATCTTATATTCACTTATTCAACATATTCATATAAGTTAGCGTAGCAAGTAAATAGTAACCTTACAATTCATGCCCAATATACTTCAATGCATAAAATAGGAAACAATACACAGAAATAATGTAAAACTTCTCTTTGTTAATGTTTCAATCAAGTACAGACTCAACCTACCCTGTGCACTCAGCTACAGGGGTCCGCGCACTCAGTTGTAGACCACTAGGCGTCTGCGCACTCAGCTACAGAGCCTTCTCCTACTCTACGACCCAACAACTCACCCTATACTTAGATCAAACTCAATCCATTGTTATTCATTCCATTCCCTTGATGTCCCTTTACAACTTAGAGCCTCGCTCTATTTATACAATCCCATGGTCCGTAGACCATGGGTAGATCTCTCAAGTTGAAATTACAGTACAAAAAAGAGGGTGCCCAACTCTCTGACTCATTTACAATCTTCGTGCTCCGTGCCCACACATTGCAGAGTGTTTACATTAGACATAGTCAAAACTTGGGCTCTAAGCCCCAAAAATTGCCTCAGGGGATCCCGTGCCCAATAGGCCCCCAACACAAACATTAAGACTTTCCCTTGAGTCACTCTGTCGGTGCGGAGATCTTCACGTGGAGACCTCCCAACTCTGCTCGAACCATTGCGAGGTCGGCAATGCACTGAGCCACTGCCTATTGTATCTCTTGGATGCACTATTCGGAAACTGCAGTATCTGAACTTCTTCCCTATAGCTGCTCCTGCGTCTTCTGCATCTGCGCAAGCTTGCCTTCAATTGTTGTTGTGATAATGAAAGCCTAATCAATCCAAGCTTGGATGTGCACATTCAGAACCACTTCTTTATGTCACCTGCGTCTACCTGCTCCTTAGGTGCCTTGGCCTGTTGCTTCTGCGCGAGCCTCTATGCAAGGGCCACCATCTGCATGATCCCTTTTATGTTGTCATATTGTTGCTGCAGTTCGTGCACCGCTGTCTACAAGAGCTCTATGTTCGGATCCTCCTGCAGAGTGGTGAGAACCTCGAACGATTCTTCCAACATTTTGGTGCAGTCCTTCACTGCACTACTAATTTCTTCGAGGCCCATTGTGATGGCATTGGCACGTTGTTCCCCTACCTCTAGAGGAGTTGAAGGCTGTGACTTCAACTGCAGCTCTACTATCTGGAGGTTCAACACTAGCTGAACCTTGGCCATTTCTTATCACGCCTCATGCACCCTTGTTGCTAACCTCTGGATGCATGCCTCTGCTGGTGCTTCTACTGGGATGGCCAGATCAGGGACCATCTAGCAGACTTCCTCAATTACCTGTACCATCTGCCTGTTCTGAGACACGACGTCGTCGTGCTACAAGCTCAACTGCTCCATTTTGATCGTCTTTTCACTCAACACCTGTAGTGCACAGTTCTCCTTAGCCCTCAGTTCTATAGTAATCCCATCCTGCAGAACATAGAGTGTCTCCTGAGGGAGCATAGCCATGTTGATCCCTATTCCTTTCAATGCACTGACCGTAGGCCTGTCAACCTCATTTGTTGTAACCAAGGCCCCCTCTGGCATCACTATTGTGTTGGCCGTATGAGCGCACATCATTTCCTTGGCTATCATTGTTCCTACTGCGAGGCTGGTCAAGAGAGTACTAGCCTGAGGAGTGTGCACATGAAACTCCTGAATCTGTGCTCGGAGGGCTCCCAACACAATTTGATTCTCCTCCGAAAAGTTTTGGAGGGCCTCTGTGGTGAAATCACATACCGTCTCTCCTATATCATGCAGATCCCCCTCAGTAAGGGTGATTGGGTTGATAGACATCTTAGACGCTTTTCCCTTTGTGCACGACCCCACCTGCTCTCTTGGGCGCTGGTGCTTCAATTGTGTCGATGCTGTCTATGTGTATGTGCTACCCTCCTCTATCTCTGTCTCCATCTCTCACTCCTGATTAGGCAAAGGTGACTTCCAGCCCTCGTGCTCCATTTCTGTTACCTTCTGTGCTTCTACTACGACCTTTTGTTGTTCTGCTGCTATCTGCGCAACGTTCCACACATCATCTACCTTTGCTACTACTGCCTCTTTTCTTTTGTTTTCTGCTAACTGTGCCATGTGCATTTTTGCCTCCTCCTTCTTTTTCTCCACAACAAACTTCTCTGCTTCCACCACAGAGATGTCTGGAGCGTGCCATTCCGGTGGCCATGTCTCAAGTACGTCAAAGATCACATCATCTGTGGCCATATATGGTAGTTCCTTCCACTTCTTTGCAGGGTCCTTGTGCACCCTAAGGTAGATGTGATGAAAGTCTGCTTTAAACTCCGTGAAACTTTGTAGGATGTTGTAGACAGTGGGTGATAACTACGGCTTGCGGTTAATCCCCATCCTGATGTTCATCTCCATGAACACCCAAAATATTTTACTTTCGCGGATGTGGTGCATGTCTTTAATAACCCACATCGAAGCGTACTTTGTGGCCTCCGGAAGATCCCTCACAATTGTGGGGAATTGGATGTCCTCAGGCTTTTACTGTCATCCAGGTCCTTGGGCACCTTTGTCTTCCCCTTCCATGGAGGGACATATGTGGGCAGATTGGTTAGAAGGACCGTGCCCTCAATTTCTTCCTCCACGCCCTCATCCTCATCCTCTTCTATTATGATATCCTCAAGGTCTTCTTCCTCCTCATCGGTTTCCAGGTTAACCATTTTCCCTTTTTCCTCCATTGTTAATTTTGTTCGCAGCGGGTTTCGAGGGGACACACGCATCAAAATCATGGGTTGTCTATCTTTCTTCAATATCAGCGTGCGCGGTGATTTAGGGATTTCTGCAACAATCCCGAAAATCTTAAGGGCATCTTCTATGGTCATGGCCTGCGCGGCTTCTTTGGCGTTCATTTCTGCAATTTCCCTAGCTTCTTCAGATGCCGCCATCTTGTTCATCCAGAAATTTCTCAATTATTCAATCGAGTGCTCAAACAACACTCTCCATAGGGCAAACAGGTCTCGATTCAGAATACTTGGGGTGCGAAACAGCTCAGTTCTCAAATGACCAAGTGTTGTGTGCTGGGAAGTCCTTTGTAGTTTATAATGCCTTTTGAATTCAAATTCGACCATTCCCCCGAAATCCAATCCATTAATGCTCCCATGGCAATAGATTTTCCCAAATATTTCCCATAAATCTCATCTTAAATGGATGTCGCCTGCTCCATTTGGTCCCAAACCAAGCATCACATTGTGAATAGTGACTAGAACAGTCACTTTCCAGCCAACCCGCATAGCAGCACAACCACCCTTGCATTGTCGCGCACCCCGTGACACTTCGCTCCTGCACGCAATCTCAACATCCCATAGCTCTCGGGTAGAGTAGTTTATAGTCCTGTACCTGCTTTCAACTACCTAGAGCACTAAGAATATGCTTCCCACGGCTAGTCAGGTGGTTGGACCACTTGTATACGGCTTCAACCGATCATCGATCACTTTTCCTGGAAAAAAATCCACCTTTTATTTTTACTGTCTTGTCGCGCACTTCACCATTTGCATCACGCCACCATGGGTGATCCCTCTAGTAATATATGGTCCAATCCAAGGCATCAAGTTGATCAACTCTCGGTGGTAGTCCCCAAATTTGTCAACGTAATCATGCGCACCCTTCTTTATCACCACAGTTTTCATATCGAGAAAATCCTTTATTTCTTCCTCAAGCTTCTTGACTTCCGCTTCCACTAGAGTGCCTTTCTCCCTTAACTGAACTCTTTCTTTCATGAGTTCTTGGAGCCCAAGATCACCCTGTCGGATTTCTTCCTCAGGTCCCAAACGTTCTTCTTCATTCAGCTGTGTGATCCCTTCTTCCAAGGCTCCGCGAACCGTCATATCCATCGGTGCTGCTATGCACGGACTAGGCATAATATTCTCTATTGGGACTACAACGTTTGCTCCATAGGCTAGCCTAGAAGGCATCTGGCCCGTCAGTTTCTTATACGTTGTCCTATAAGCACACAAAACTGTAGGTATGCGTAGGACCCAAACACTTCGCTTCGCATTATATACCCTGTTCAGTGCTTCACGTACTTCGTTAAATGCTTTTGCATGGGTAACCTTCCATGCACTCATTTTTGTCACCCTCAATCATTCCAAATAGAGGGACCATTTGTGCAATTTCCTCCCCAACACATGCTTATTGACCATGTTCCCCAACGCGAAGTATCCATATGCCTGTACCCACTTGGACAGAGGCGTGGACGGACCATCCCGTACATTGTATTTATCTATTAGTCATGTCTGAGGCTTCCCAAAATGCATCCACATCATTCTCGTGCATTCGCGCCAGTCCTCAAAGCTTCCTTGCTACGTACCCCACCACCTTGCAGGCGTAGCACACAATACCCACTTCAAAGCCTCGAAATGTTGTTGTTCTGGCCCTCCCTCTCAAATCCATTCAAGAAAACATCTACCTCACTTAACCCATCATAAGTAGGAAGATACCTTACTTCCGTCAATACACAGTGCAGCGATCGTGTCATCTTGTTACAGTTTAGGGTGGTTACCTCGTGTAACCAGTTCTGCCATTGCTCCATTTGTTCATTTGAATCCAATGAATAGGAGCTTTCGGGCTCCCATGAGATTCATCCATCTACGATGGGATTTACCCAGTCTTGCTCTTGCGTGGTTATCTTGTAGATGCAGTCCAAATCATCGTCGCTTTCATAATCGTGCACCAGTTCTGTGTAGCGTGATCCTTCTAGAGGGTCCAAAGGTACGACTACGTGCAAAGATTTTTTCTCAAAAATCATCTTATGCTTCTTCAGATTAATCATGCCATTCATGCGAGTGGCCCAATAGATTCATAAGAGCGAGGGTAGGGATTGCTATCATCAACAATCTCTATCACCTAAAATTCAACTAGCGCACTCACTCCTTCAATATCCATTATGATTCCCTGCAATCGCCCGATAGGTATTATCTTTTGTTGGTTCACCATGCATAGCTGAATAGGAGACCACTAGCGTAGGCCTCCCCATGCACTCCCATGTCTGCTTTGGTACAACGTTTGCATCCGATCCTAGATCCAGAATTACTTGGTCCATCTCATATTCGCCAATATGCACAGTTAGCCTCATTTATCTTCCTATTCTTGCCTTGTGTTTTCCGATCTTCCAGACCACGTGCAGGTCTCCTGGTGCAGTCCCAACGCATCTGTTAATGAGTTCCTGCAATCCCTTTATAACCTTACTGTCGCACAGTACCTTCATACACATTTCCAGGAACGTCGTGAGCATCGATGGGTCCATTTCTGGCTCCGGTCTGTCTTTGATTCCTGAAGTGGAGGCATTAGCGAAACTCTTCTTAGCTTACGTAAAAGTTTATATGGCTTGCTCCAAATAAAATTATGCTTCCTTTGCTAGAGAATTGTGAGCCCAAGTAATTTATTCGGGTTGTTTTTCTTTATCATCTCCAGTCATAATTCCACTTCTAAGCATGATATTTACATTAGGTTCTTCCTCATGTGGCTCAGACCTCATAATTTGTAGGTCTTGAGTCGGGGGAGGTTGTAACCCTCCTTTGTCGCGTATCTTGGCTATCAGCGTAGGAAAATCCTCCATCTCATGATCAAACAAGGTACAATACAAATATGATGGTGTTGATGCCTCGAAAATCGCTGCAACAACATTGGGGAAACCACCCAGTCCGGACCTTAGTGCAACTCCTTTTCTGTTTGGGATAGTGGCTCCGACTGGGGGTAATGGGACCAGTTTCCCAGAAATAGATAAATGGGATGAGTGAATGTTTTATAGATAACACTAGTGGT
>APFE030255890.1:3058-37157 GCA_000404065.3 Pinus taeda
TTTCGAGAAGCTTCGTCAAGTGCCTCCCTAGGAGTTAACCATTAACCCCCCATTCGTCGATATTTCTAGGAGAAGGACTTCTTGTATTTCATTTCCGCTCCCATAGTGTTATGCCCTGAGGAATCGGGCGCTTCGCACGACGGGCGGGCGACCCACACGACGGGCGGACAGGCCTTCATCCGGCAAAGTGCACGACCCGGGCACCGGGCGAGGCACACAAAACATAAGTTGATGGTTGATGGGCACGCACATAACGGGCGGGCGGCACAAGGGCGACCCGCGCCCGAGAGGCGAACGCCCTAAACGAAGTCATCAACGAAACGAAACGTACACGGGTGACCTGTGGCGGAAACCGTTCAAGACTCGGGTGGATAGCGGGTCGAATGAACAGGCAAATATAACCGGTGGCAGCAGCGTGCAGCTCCACACGGGCAGCAGGGGCGGGTCGTGCGACAACCGCCCCGAACAAACACACACAGGACGGAGGACCGGTTGGCAAAACGGGCAAAGTCCGAACGATGGGCGAAGGGCTGCACGAAGGTGCGCCCACCCGCCTGGGCAAACGACAAACGGAAACAAACTAACCGATGGAGCGCGGCAACACACGGGCAACAGGGATGGGTCGTGCGACGATCGCCCGAACACATACACAGGATGGAGGACCGGGTAATAGAGCGGGCGGATATCCGAACGTTGGGCGGAGGGCTGCACGAAGGTGCGCCCACCCGCTCGGGCAAAACAGCGAACGACGAACGATGGAACACAACCAGTGGGGCGCGGCAACACACGGGCAGTAGGGGCGGGTCGTGCGACGACCGCCCCGAACAAACAACACACAGGAAACGACCGAGCGAAGAGCGGCGGGTATCCGAACGGAGGGCGGAGGGCTGCACGAAGGTGCGCCCGCCCGCCCGAACGAACGACGTGCGAAGGCACGGGTTGACACACGGAGTGCCGAACGACCGATGGGCGACATCAGCGAGCGAGCAACAAAAACACGAGGTGGAGCGGTTCGGCGATGGATGGTGCACACGCGGGTTGGACGAGCGCGCGAAGGATGGCAGGCTTATACCTACTTTGGCGTGGGCGGCCTTGTGCGACAAGGGCCGACCCACCAAAAGTGGAAGACGCAATTATTCAACTATAAACACGTTGGCTTTATGTTAAATCGGGCGATTGTTTATGTATTTGGGGGTCGGCTTGGCAGACCGACACCCCTCCCCAAATTGGCGGTGGAGCCTATAAAGGCAGCGCACTTGTCATTTGGAAACCATTCGAATTCGGACAAGCAAGATCAGTCGATCAAGGGAGTTCGATCTCTAAGTCTCTAAGGGCAGTCGAACTTAACGCAGAAGTGCAGTATGTGAGACAAAGGCTCGGTTAAGGAGGCGGAATAGGGGGTCGGGAAAACGCAGTTGCGAACTGTGGTAGATTGTCGGTCTTGAAAAACGAAGGGCGCATGCGATGCGCACAAGGTTGTAACAAAATTGTATATTGCCGGTCTTGGCAACGGAGGGCGCATGCGATGCGCACGTCATTGTAACGAGTCGGTGATTGTAAGTTGGCCACGGGCCTGTTATAAAACGTGATTGCTGCGGGCACACGTATTGTAAACTTGTCAAGTTAATAAAAGTAACGAGGGCGCACTTGGTTGGGAGTTGCCCCTCCCGTGTAATTATGTGTTGATGTTTTGGTATTTACATGGCATGTTAATTATATCGGTTAAAGTTTATGCTGCGGTTATGATGTTAAGTAAATTATAATTGAACGAGAAATATAATTGGAGGAATTATATAATTGCTATTCGGTTATATGTTTGTTGTTCGGTTCAGATTATATGTGTATGGTTCGGTTTTAAATGTTTTACGGTTGCACTAATTCGGCGAGGCAGAATTAAGTGTCGTAAAGTGAAGGCGTAGTCCATATACGCTCAAACAAAGCGTACGATGGTGCCGCACCCGCCCAATAAAAAGAAAAAAAAGACTGGGGGCGTGACAGATGGTATGAGAGCTCGGTTGGAGTTGGTGAACAGATCGTTCGTACAAGTCGACAGGTGTGGAGGCATCGGTTGAGAACTCGTTGAACAGGTTGTTCGTGGAAGCTTGGACATCCAAGCGAAAATTGAAGGTGAATCTGCCTGGTCTGAGGCAGATATCCGCAGAAGTATGGAGAGGTTTGACAGTGACGGGATGATGGTCGGTAGTGACCACAGCGCAGTCAAGACACTTCGGCAGAAAATATTGGAGCACATGGCGAGATGGGGTTCTAACTGGGTTGCAATGCGGACCGAAAACATGAAGATTCGGGAGGGCTGCATGGAACTTAAAAAAGAACTAGAAGAACTCGGGGGTCGATGCGAAAGTTCAACAAGTGTTGAGCTCGATAAAGTTGGCGAAGAGATCCACCAAAACGACTTGGGTCTCCAAGAGCTCTTCAGCGAAAGAGTTCGATTGAGGAAGGAGAGTTTTAAAGTAGAAGTAAGGATCAAGAAAATCTAGGAAGAAATAAAGAAGAAACTTCTTAGCAAGAAGTTGGTCGTGATCGAACAAGAAGAACTTGATTATATTGACAAGTTGGAAGCTCACTACCGGGAAAACCCCGAGGACCTCCGGAAGCTTAGCTCCATGAACTTGGTCGACGAGCCATTTGGCGACACATTCGAACAAAACACGGCGGAGGGAAAGCTTGGAACAAAGCAAGAAGCACCAAGGCTGGGCTCTCCGGGAAAAACAAGTGAGGTAAGGTACCTTAAGAGGAATGTCGAGAAGGAGCATGAAACCATCGACACCTCTGAAGACGACTTCTTGAAGCAAATTGCAGAGATCAGGCTCAAGACAAAACCGAAAAAGGAAGATGGTTCCTTGAAGTTGAGTTTTGTGGACGTGACCGTGCAGGGCAAAAGGCTGGCAGCCTTGATCGATACGGGAGCTACTCACAGCTTCGTGAGTAGGAAGACCGCGAGATCTTTTGGGAAGAAAACAAAAATGGAGAGGGAGAGTAGCGCCTTCAAAGCGGTTAACTCTCCTATCAAAGCTATTGATGGACTGTTAAAAGATGCTCAGATAAGGGTTGGATCATGGTTCGAGAAGCTGGATTTGAGGGTCGTAGACATGGATGATCATTTGATGGTGCTGGGACTAGACTTCATGAGACTTGCACAGGCCATACCGATGATGGACCGGGACCTCCTCTTAATCACCGCTGAGGGGAAAAACATGATGATACCTATGAGTAGGAGAAGCTGTTTGGGGTACAGACCGAGGATGACATCTGTGATATTATATCCCAAGGACCCAAATGTGAAACATATGGATGTGGGGCAAAGGAGACTTGGGAATATAGTCCAAACTGCGCAAGAACAGAAATTCATAGACTTTATTGCCAAGGCAAGGAAGAAGGACGAGAGGGGTAAGGGAAAGGCCTCTCGTTCTTGGAGAGACTTTTTAGGGATGCCTTCCACTAACAATCTTCGCGAGGAGGTTGCGCACGAAGTAGGTCCGAGCACCACTTCGAAGGCAAGTAAGGACGAAGGTTATGAAGGAAGGGACCCGACGGGGATAATAGATTTTTGTAGATATGCCATGGGCATATACGACTTTCAGCTAACGAAAGACAAGTTAGGAGAACTTGGGTGCAGTAAAGAAGAGATTGAAGCGGTGCACACATACCTAAGGACACAGCATCAATCTAACACATGGGTGGACGAAAGTCAGGGAGGAAACTTCCTGGCCTTTCTATCTTCTTAGTTGACATGGGAGGCAGGGCTCATTGTTGGCTGCTCAAGGCAGTGAGCCCGCAAGGTGATTGGGCAGGTATGATGGTCCCACATGCAGCAGAAAAATGGGGGTTCCCATGAACCTGGGCAGGGGATCAGAAAAGTAAGTGTGGGCACATAACTGAGATGTGTGACACTTGCTCATCTACACATACAAGTTCAGTGGCTGAATGGAGATCATTGCGGATGAGGCTACATATTGGTTGCTGGCAGAATTCGGTGGAAGACCGCCGAGACGGGATGTTGTCGGGATGACAATGTCTTAGGGTGGGGGAGGATGTTATGCCCTGAGGAATCGGGCGCTCCGCACGACGGGCAGGCGACCCACACGACGGGCGGACAGGCCTTCATCCGGCAAAGTGCACGACCCGGGCGCCGGGCAAGGCACACAAAACATAAGTTGATGGTTGATGGGCACGCACATAACGGGCGGGCGGCACGAGGGTGACCCGCGCCCGAGAGGCGGACGCCCTAAATGAAGTCATCAACGAAACGAAACGTACACGGGTGACCTGTGGCGGAAACCGTTCAAGACTCGGGTGGACAGCGGGTCGAATGAACGGGCAAATATAACCGGTGGCAACAGCGTGCAGTAGGGGCGGGTCGTGTGACGACCGCCCCAAACAAACACACACAGGATGGAGGACCGGTTGGCAAAACGGGCAAAGTCCGAATGATGGGCGAAGGGCTGCACGAAGGTGCGCCCACCCGCCCGGGCAAACGACGAACGGAAACAAACTAACCGGTGGAGCGCGGCAACACACGGGCAGCAGGGACGGGTCGTGCGACGACCGCCCGAACACATACACAGGATGGAGGACCAAGTAATAAAGCGGGCGGACATCCGAACGATGGGCGGAGGGCTGCACGAAGGTGCGCCCACCCGCCCGGGCAAAACAGCAAACGACGAACGATGGAACACAACCGGTGGGGCGCGACAACACACGGGCAGCAGGGGCGGGTCGTGCGACGACCGCCCCGAACAAACAACACACAGGAAACGACCGAGCGAAGAGCGGCGGGTATCCGAACGGAGGGTGGAGGGCTGCATGAAGGTGTGCTCGCCCGCCCGAATGAACGACGTGCGAAGGCACGGGTTGACACACGGAGCGCCGAACGACCGATGGGCGACATCAGCGAGCGAGCAACAACAACATGAGGTGGAGCGGTTCGGCGATGGATGGCGCACACGCGGGTTGGACGAGCGCGAAGGATGGCAGGCTTATACCCACTTTGGCGTGGGCGTCCTTGTGCGACAAGGGCCGACCCGCCAAAAGTGGAAGACGCAACTATTCAACTATAAACACATCGGCTTTATGTTAAATCGGACGATTGTTTATGTATTTGGGGGTTGGCTTGGCAGACCGACACCCCTCCCCAAATTGGCGGTGGAGCCTATAAAGGCAACGCACTTGTCATTTGGAAACCATTCGAACTCGGACAAGCAAGATCAGTCGATCAAGGGAGTTCGATCTCTAAGTCTCTAAGGGCAGTCGAACTTAACACAGAAGTGCAGTATGTGAGACGAAGGCTCGGTTAAGGAGGCAGAACAGGGGGTCGGGAAAATGCAGTTGCGAACTGTGGTAGATTGTCGGTCTTGACAAACGGAGGGCGCATGCGATGCGCACAAGTCTGTAACAAAACTGTATATTGCCGGTCTTGGCAACAGAGGGCGCATGCGATGCGCACGTCATTGTAATGAGTCGGTGATTGTAAGTTGGCCGCGAGCCTGTTATAAAACGTGATTTCCGCGGGCACACGTATTGTAAACTTGTCAAGTTAATAAAAGTAACGAGGGCACACTTGGTTGGGAGTTGCCCCTCCCGTGTAATTATGTGTTGATGTTTTGGTATTTACATGGCATGTTAATTATATCGGTTAAAGTTTATGCTGCGGTTATGATGTTAAGTAAATTATAATTGAACGAGAAATATAATTGGAGGAATTATATAATTGTTGTTCGGTTATATGTTTGCTGTTCGGTTCGGATTATATGTGTATGGTTCGGTTTTAAATGTTTTACGGTTGCACTAATTCGGCGAGGCGGAATTAAGTGTCGTAAAGTGAAGGCGTAGTCCATATACGCTCAAACAAAGCGTACGGTGGTGCCGCACCCACCCAATAAAAAGGAAAAAAAGATTGGGGGCGTGACACATAGGAATGAATACTATAATTCGCATCGCGAACAAGCATAAAAACAACATCTATAGGAAAAATTCCATCTTGATAATTATTTAGACTATGTATAATATATCCGCGATTTTTTAATCAAACCAGAGGGGAACCATAGAAATTATATGAAAAGATTAATATTTTAGTTATTAATAATTATACCATAACTATTATTATTAAAAATAAACCAAGGTAATAAACAATCATCATAAATAAATAAATTTTAAAGCCTTCTTTCTTTTTCATTCTTTTAAATCATACTTTGTATACACTATCATTTATCACTGTTATTAGTTCCTGCTTGGGACTAATAGCGATCGATCGATCGTTGACCTACTATTACTTGATACTTTGACTGGTTTTTTTTTCGGTGTTTTCACATTTTAACCTAAGTTTGATGCTCCCAATTTTATTCAACAAAATTTTACCCAAAGTTTTTGGTTCGGCAAACGATTGAGGTCTTATTGTAGCCTTCACGGTGCCCGATGCAAAAATATTGAGGCAATCTCATCTTATCCAAAGTATGTTGTGGTAGGCTGTGCAAGCAAAGTTTGCAATATCATCTTATCCTAAGTTCTTTCTGGGGCCTGTTCCACGTTAAGCCAACACCTAATTTAGACATTGTTCATAGAGATATTTGCATGTTGACCACCTGTCAGCGTATTCAGAATTTGTTTAGAGCATTTTTATTCAATAAGTTCCCTTTTTTTGTTCCTTCGCAATACCGAGAATGATTAAGCAAAAGGAATTTATGAAGATTATTCAGTGTTTTCCGTTTTATATCACAACTGTTCATTCTGAGTATTATAATATTGTTCCTTCTAAGTATTATAATATTGTTCGTTTCTGACCTTGCAGAAATGCCTATCCGAGACTTCTGAGGTTGGCGTTTGCCGTGTTGTAGTTGTTCCAATATTGATAATTTGTTTAGAGCATTTTTATTCAATAATTTCCTTGTCTTTGTTCCTTCGCATTACCCAAAATGATTAAGCAAAAGAAATTTATGAAGATTATTTGTCACTCAGGGTTTCATCGCTATCTAGAATATATTTATATGTGTGGTATTTGTATGACTGTTATGGTACAGTGAATGCTTTCAACTAACTGTTATACAACCATATGGTTGCTCTTCTATGACCCTACTACTATTCAGGATTTGTTTACTTTAGCCGGAGTTTTTGTGTTAATGTCTGTAAGAAAACTAATTCTAGAAAGAAAAAGTAATTCTGGATGAATAAGTCTTTGTTCCCTTACACTTGCATGGTTTTCATTACGGAATTTACACCTTCGATAGCCTAATTTCTAATACTAGTATAATCTAACTCGTTTTCCTTTCTTAATGCTGGAATTCCCACGTTCAAACTCTATATTTTGTTTATTATTATTTCTTTCTACAAGCTTTCTCATTCTAATTGGTACCTTTACCAGTTCTTGTTATCCTTCTACCTATTTATTTTCATAAAAGTTATTTGCAGACTACCCTACTATTTCTCATGGTAATCTGTCATTTTCTACACTCTAAGAGCATTTGACCTGTAGATATAATTATTTATGAAGATACATAATTTCCTTCAGTCTAGTAACTTCGACATGTAGATATATATATACAAATACATAACAGATTTTCTAAATCACTTTATAAGATAGTTTTACTTATCTGGCTCACAAAAATTTACAGATTTATTCTGCAACTAAACTTTGCTGCTTGATACTGTGCCTCCCACCTTGAGACTACTCACATTGTAGTCTCCCCTCCATGTAGATATATATATATATATACAAATATATAACAAATTTACTAAATCTATGATAGTTTTACTTATCTCGCTCACAAAGCTTTACAGATTTATTCATATTCAAAAAAATTAGATCTCTCTTGAGTAAATAATAATTCTTTTCCCTAACCACTTAAGTAAAAACACCACTTAATAAATAAAAACAGTATTTACAAGGAACTGCTAAATCACTTCTCACTTCTGCATAATTAATTTCAAGAAATAATTTTATAATTAAAACAATATACAGTAAATTAAATATTTATTTACATCATTTGAGGATATCACACTCATACAAGGAATCCCATAATCAAATAATCAAATAGAGTTAGGGAAAAACGTTAAAAATCAAATAGAAATTGAATCCCATAATCAAGTAGAGTTAGGGAAAAACGTTAAAATCAAATAGAAATAAAGTCAACGAAGTTTACTAAATCACTAGTTAGTAGTTGCAGAAATTTAATTGAAATCGAACTTTGCATATCAAGATCAAATGCAAAAATAAAACAAACACAACACCATTAGATTTTGACACAACACGCCAGGAGAGGACACACACGTTATGAAATAGCAATGGTGTCACAGGTGGGTTGCATGCACTCCCCAAATGCTTGCCCCACGTCCTTTCCTAGGCTCGGTGTCTTTATATATGTAATAAATGACGTATATAATGGAGGTTCATATAAAAAACTATTTTTAATATAAAAGTTAGTAATTTTATTTCTTTCTCATTTTTACATCATATCTGATTCCTCAAATAAATAATTATAAAAACCAAACATACCATTTTTTATGATCTCAGTTAGTTAATAATTGATTATTTTCCTAAACAAACTTAATTTTTATCATATATTAGGTCATATTGAATATATAATAGTTTTCGTTTTAATTGCAAATGAAAATTTAAAATAAATAGAATGTCATATTTTTCTTCTTGTGCTTTCAATCCATTATTATAAAAAAATTACATATCTAAATACAAAGAATATATTATAAAAAAAATTTTACATATATAAATACAAAGAAATTTAAGAGTTTTTAAAATATTCAAAACCTAAAATCGAGTGTATTAAAAAATAATCACTGTTATCGAATTTACATTAACATAAATTTAAAATTTCAACCTTTTTTGAGTGATCGACTTGTGCATTATGTTTCCTCTGGATGAAACGAAAAGTCTTGCATGATATCATTCAACTATTCACTGATTAGATTTGTCTATTTGATACTTGGTGTAACTATCGTTAAAGAAGCAAAACAATCCACGGCGCATGTAAAATATTATCCAAGAATTTTTGAAGCACCGTTATGATAGTATGATCGTCCTTGGCAGCACCCACATGAATTGATGTAAGCTAGCTTCTTCGCACAAATAAAAAAAAGACTTCATTCATTTGTGCTTGAAGAAGGCCATTCGCTTACGACACGGACTACCGGCTGCATGCAGCACTTGTTTAACATCTATTCATACACAACATGTTACTCTACAATGAATGAATAACTAATTATTAATCATATAATAATGCACAGCCTAATATTTTTCAGTAAATAAATCTCTATCCATCGTATGCATTTGAAACTACAGCAATTAATGTGCCACTGTAGGGAGCATAATAATCTACAAAACTTAACGGATATAAAAAAAATCATAAAGCAAACGAGAGATTTTAAGGAATTGGATGCCGAGAAACTTTCAGCAGAAGAGACTATCTTCCCAACCACGAACAGCCTCCAATTCTCCTCTGAGTTTGATTATATGTTCCAGAGAATCAACAACCTCTTGAGATCTTGTTGATCTCATTAATAGGTACTTAATTCCCTTCTTCATGATAATGCTTCCAATTAAGAGGTGTCTCGCTTTTGTAAGCTTCTTTTATTTTTGGGTAGGCTTTTGGTTTAGCCCACCTTTCTCACCCACTGTGCTTTAAACAACGATTCTCATATTTTTTCTTTCACTTAGCTACTTCTAAGGGAATTTATTTCCCTCCCTTTATTTTATCTAGAATATTTAACGATTCTAATCATAAAGACGATAAACTATTATCTGGAGTGTCTTAGCTAAGTACATAATTTCCACAATTAATTATTTATTTTATAAATCAATTATTTACAATAACCAATCCAAATGTTTGGCTCTAGCACCATTTATTACACACATGCATAAAGTAACGACATTTAATAGGGGATGTCACATACTCTGTCCCTATTTTAACACGTCCTCGGTGTTTATTGTCGCATTCCCTTTTCCTTAGCTTTGCTAGGTAACTTTTCGTCTCTCATGGTTTTGTTCCCTTGTATCCTCTCATTTCGCCCTTATCTTGAGTAATATCTTGAGTCCAGAGCGAGATCCTTTCCGGATTCAAAATATCAATTTTGTCAGAAAATCTTCCTTAAATTTATATTTGGTCGCTTGGATGGACAACTTAACCAGGATGCACCCATTCTTTCATATTCATTCCATGCCCTTTCTCTAGCATGCATGCGGATTATACATATTTTTTATGATTTTGACCTGCATTCACCCCAGTATTCACGTACAACAAATAATATCAGTACTATTAATATATATTTATTTAATAGACCCGAGGCCATGCACATTAACATCAATATGGTTTATTCATAAACTTTAAGTTACACAATCGTATCCACGTTTCAACGTTGCTCGTGGTAGATAGAAATTAGTAAGGATCTGTTTGTATGATGCTATAATTTACCTGTGTTTTTTTTTTCACTTGTGAAACTACTATTCCAGGTATTCTGTTTTGAACTGTTAGGCTGTGAATAAAATAACCTATCAGTGACCTCAATCATGTCCATTCTTAACTGTTCACCATTACCCATGCAAGTAATGAAGCTGTATTTTATTGTTCATCCGTTATGAACATAACGTGTCTCGCACTATATGACACCTGGTCCTTTTTTTTCTGAAATTATGGCCAGATAATCCTTCTCCTTTGCATCTCCTTAGTTACATGTATCTTTGTGCTTTTATCATGTTCCTCTTCTAGCACCTGTGTATACATACTGAATAGGGATTCTTAATTTCCACGTGCCCACCCGAATTGATTTATCCACCCACAGGTATTCATCATGAACACTACATTACTATAGTATTATAGAAATACAAAGTTTCTTTGATATATTTGTTCATAAATATGCCACCGGTATGGTCTTCTGTTTATTGTTATCTTTAAGATATTAATTTCCCATATTAATTGGGAATATCTAGCTGCCCAACTATGTTTACATCCCTTTCACAAGGGTAATGACAATTAGTGAAACATTCACTGCATTGAATTTGATGTCGTTATTTTTAGCTCATAGTACCATTTTTTCATTTGTTATGTATATGTACTTGTAGGAAAATCTATGGTCTTGCCATTCCCATGACAATTTATGAATATTAATCTTCCTCCTCAGTGAATTTATTAAACCTACTCTTTTTTGTTTCCCTTGATTCTAAAAATATGCACAAAAACGAAATGAAATAGTCTATAATTTTCACATGGACAGTTAAGAGTTATCATAACATATCTAAATTCTTATCCACAATGTTTTGATACAATCTTCATAAAGTTGGTTCTACACCTAGCATTCACACATCAGCATATCACACTTGGTCCATATGTTTGAACTATATCATTTTTACAGTTTTGTGCAGTTCCGAACTATCAACATCTCTACAGGTATATCACCTTATTTGCAGAGCCTTCACCTACAGGATTGTTCATTCCTTTTCAATCTGCTTTCTTCCCCATATATGTACAATGGAAGAGGATGCTTGTAATAATCTTTATCCTACATGAATAAACATATTTTCATTATAAAATAATGATTGTGCACATAAGTATTGCTTTTCTTATTTGACTATTGGAGTTACTATACCTTTGACCATGATTGTCTTGTTGTCAAGTTTTTACTTTTATTTTTTATCTTTTATCTCTTCACCTTGAAAAATATTACTAATTCTCGTATTTAATTATCTCAAATTTATTTTGTGAACTTGGAGATTGTTTAATGAATTCTCTGAAATTATGTGTAATAATGAACATGGTGAGAAGTTATACTAGCTGATACTCATTTTTTTTCCTTATCTCTCATTGTATATTTCGCACACCTCATGAGTATATTTTAGGTAGGATGTCTCCATTATTACTAGTAGGTTCCCATTACTTGTCATTGAGCCATACCTTATAGGAAACATGGTTCCAACGTCTTCTTGGCAAACCGACAATGATCCCATGTATTACCCATGCTCATATGCTCATAATAATAAGGGATTATGAATTTCCCACTTATGACTTTTTATCTCACTTCAGGTTCTTTGTACTGGCTACTCTTGTTCCTATCCTGCTCTAGCATTATGGAATGGTAATTCATATTTTTTTGTTAGAATTGGTTATGCATCCCAGGAATATTCTCAACTTTCCCTCCTGTTATAGAAATGTTTTAGGCATTATTTCTCTTTGAAGGTGCATACTTTCTGTTTAACGTTAGTTCAGGTGTCTTTCTCACTCTCCAACTTTATATTTCTTACTCTACTTGTCTGAACCAATCATCTCAACCCGACTAGGAGATGTAAGTATTAATAACTTGGTAACACACCATTCCCTCTCTCATAAAAGGTAACACACCACAATCCTTAGTTACAAAAATCCTGAGTTATTACTTGTTTGCTTCTGCTTTGGCTTGATGCCAATTTTCATTTCCTTTTCTTTCAATATTGTTATGTAATATTCACTTGATAGGGAAGAGGTCAGTAATTTTACACATTTGGGGACTAAACTTTGTTGGAAGGAATTTTCCTTGATATATCTCTAAATTTCTTCATTTTTTCCTACAATATACTCCAAATCTTATTAATAAAATTTGTTATAGTCCTTTATAGATGAGCTTTTTTTACAATTTTTAGAAGCTAAATTGATATCCACTTTTAATTTTTCTTGTAGAAATCATTGTAAGATCATCATTATTTCCCATGCTTAATTACCACTCAGTTATTCTAAGAAATTAGGGCAACTGCTATGATATTGTCTCTATTGTGACCCATTTTGTCACGCCCCCAATCTTTTTTTTTCTTATTGGGCGGGTGCGGCACCACCGTGCACGTTATTTGTTCAATAATCGTGCATATGGACTACGCCTTAACCGATATAAACATGCTTTAACTGTTATCTTATAACCATATACAAGCATTAATCTTCATAATTCATCAGAAACCATTCTTAACATTTTCATGTGCAATTAAACTGAATAACAATTGCAAACAACCGTATAGAATGGGAGGGGCAACTCCCGGTAAAGTCTGCCCACATATATTATATCAGATTTCTTCAATAATACAATGCAAGTGTGCCTGGCATAAACCCAATGCTACACTTAGAAATAATTTACAACAAGGCACAAAATGCCTTTTATATACACCTTATGCACCTTGCCCAAGAGCGGGCTCCACACGCTCATACAATCTTGCATAAACCCGTGTATACAACTTCCCCAACCGAGCCAACACTTCGCATAACCCAACCTGAAATATACGAGATCTTATTTTCCCTTATGCGCATGAGGAATGCGCATCCTCTTAAGAACCTCGCACTTTCCTTATCCTTATGCGAGAGACTCGAAGCGAAAGTCGATGATGAAAATGAGGCTCATCCTCATCCATATATACGCATCTTCCTTATGTTTCAAAGGGGGTTGCTTAACTTATGGTCGACCTCCCTAATTAACATATGAAGCCCACGTATTATCATACATGCCCATACATAAGTCATGTCGGCCTTCTGCCATAAACATTCATTCATACATATTCCATCTTCATGTGTTTTGAGGAGGGATGTATTACTCACGACCATCCTTCATTATTCACATATAAATCCACGTATGCATATATTTTATTTTATATTTTATTCTTATTACTCGCTTATATTTATATGTCCCTTAACATATGTGTATAAGCCATAATATGTGTTTTTTTGTACATTAATATATACGTCCATCACTTAGTCATATCCCGGCCCAAGTGCTTGTCGTCCTATATTTCTGTCGCACATGTGACAATCTTTCGTCACATCATAACCGGCGTTTCGTCGCATCCATTAACGTCACATTGTTCGTCGCATTTCATTTTCGCTCTAAGTATGTGCGTGCTTCATAACGTCGCAGCCATCTCGCCTTAACGTCGCATTGTTGTTCGTCCATGTCGCATACTGCCCGGTTGTCGTCGCACTGTCCGCCCGTCGTATGAAGGGATGCCCCCCGGGTCGCCCTTCCTCTGCACTCGTCGTCCGCTGCTCAACCGTGTCGCGCCTTCGTCGAACCACACCGTGTTCACCACATAACACCACCATCATGTCTGTCGCCCGGTCGTCCGCCCATCGGCCGCGGGTCGCCCGTTGGTCGCCCGCCCATCGTGCACGGGTCGCCCACAGATCGCCCGTCAATCCATCGCACCGGCATACCAACTCACCGTCCATCCGTAGCTCGGGTAACCGCACCTCGATTTGCCGTGCCTAATCGCCAGCTCGAGTGTCTGCAACCGAACCTTAACTCGCCGTGATTGTCCATCGTGCACGGGTCGCCCGCCGGGGTGCCCGCCCGTCGTGCATGGGTCGCCTGCCCTTCGTTCAACCGTCATGTGAAGAGGTGCTCGCCTGCTCGTCGCAGTGCCCGCCATCGTGCACGGGGCGCCCGCCCATCGTGCACACCCGCCCGAGTCTCGAGGGCGTTACATTCTCCTCCACCCGAAAACGTTGTCGTCCTCGACAACATACCATCCTGGTAGCTCTCCACCAAGATCGTCATCTCAATGATCATCATGTGAACTCATGCCATGATACTCCAGCATAACGTCAACACCTCCCTGTCCACTTCGCGGTCCCATGTCTGAACTAGTTGGGTAGCTAATCCAACCATCACGCCCAGTCCATGAGAATGAACATGATCATGTCTCCATCAACTGTTTCTCGAACATCAACCACATCCTCGACTCATCAAGAATCCATAATCCATGCTCAGGTCCATGGAACTCCATCCACCTCATCTGCAACATGTTGTCCATGATGTTTGGTGTTAATGTGCTACAAGTGATCAGCCACAATTAACCCAACATCATCATGTGTGAAAAGTAGTTGAGTCTCGGCTCAACCTATGCCCAAGTGCGCCACCAAGGCATCATCATCATCATCATCATTCCATCACCTCAAAGTGTCTCATCGATCCTCCACATCAAGTCATGCCCATACATCTACCTTGGAAGTACGCATCCCATACTGCACCAAAGTCTCCTGACCTCAACTCCTCAATGCATCAGATCTCTAAGTCCACCATGTATGAAGTCCCTAAAGTCACAACCATTTCATGTCATCATGAGCTCCATAAACCATCTCCAACCAATACCTCAGCAAGCATACAAGTCTCGGCCAAAAGGTCCCTGCAAGATGCCTCAGCTGTCCGTGTAGTAGGAATGCTCCATAGTTGCTCACAACTCCATCCAAGTAATCAACTCTCGATTTGCCTCATTCAGGTCCATGAAGCCCTCTTCATCATCTGCAATGTGCCATCCTCAAGTCCCCAACTTGATGTCCATGACTATGTTTCCCATGTAGTCCATCCAAGTACATCACAACATCGGCCATCTTAATCCAAGCTGCAATCTTCGGTTTAGTGAACTCGGTCACCAACCTCATCATCAAGTCATGTCATGAGCTTTCTTCATCATAGTCCCTCGACCAAAGTGTCCATCAAGACTATCTCTTGGTCTCGGCCATGAGAAGTCCACCCAAAACATCATCAAGTGTGTGCCCTCTTCAACCTGCCCATGAGTCATGCCGGGCACTTAGCCATGTGGCTAAAGCATGACCCAATCACCCACAACGATCATCAAGTTCCACCCTTGTCACGGGTCCTTGCACCTTTCATCACAAGGTCACAAGTGGCCCCAACAAGTCCCGCAACGGTTGATAATCCTTGCTTCTCCATACAAGGTTCCATCATGAGCATCCATGGTAAGATGTCCTCTAGCATAGGCAAACTGGTTTTGCCTCTCTCAGCATACGGTCCATTTACCAAATGTCCAAATGAAACACAAGTACCAATACTTACTTCATCATCACTGTCGTGAGGTCCCTCCATATGAGTGTCCTCATCCAAGTCTTCATCCATCCATGTTGACAAGCTGCACGATCCTGGCCCAACTTGATTAGCTTCAAGTTCATCATCCATCATGTCCTCATCATCATGGTGTTCTTCCATATGAGTGTCCTCCTCTGTCCATGATCCTAGTCCAACTTGATCATCCTCAAGTTCGACTTCCATCCTGAACAAGTCTGCAACATCTTCTTCTATCTTTTCCAACCGGTACAAGATAACCAAGAGTTCTTCAAAACCTGCCATACCTCGTACTTTGTTTTCCCCGGCTCGTCCTTCGTTCAAATGCCCAAACTGTGTATACCTGTCCATACGCAGTCCCACTTGTCCACCTGACAAGTGCCCAAATCGTATCCCCAGAACGTAGTATCGTCTGCACTACTCCACTAAACCCTGTTCCAACCTTAAACAGCTTTACCAGGTTCCTGCAATCATGAACCGGCCCTTGTTTCACCTCCTGTGAAAACGGCTTCCTTCACTTCGCAAGTACCTGCTTCCACTGTCACGAGCAACCCTACTCACCAGCTCTAGACCAAGCACTGATACCACCTATCACGCCCCCAATCTTTTTTTTCTTATTGGGCGGGTGCGACACCACAATGCACGTTATTTGTTCAATAATCGTGCATATGGACTATGCCTTAACCGATATAAACATGCTTTAACTGTTATCTTATAACCATATACAAGCATTAATCTTCATAATTCATCACAAACCATTATTAACATTTTCATGTGCAATTAAACCGAATAACAATTGCAAACAACCGTATAGAATGGGAGGGGCAACTCCCGGTAAAGTCTGCCCATATATATTATATCATATTTCTTCAATAATACAATGCAAGTGTGCCTGGCGTAAAACCAAGGCCACAATTAGAAATAATTTACAACAAGGCACAAAATGCCTTTTATATACACCTTATGCACCTTGCCCAAGAGCGGGCTCCACACGCTCATACAATCCTGCATAAACCCGTGTATACAACTTCCCCAACCGAGCCAATACTTCGCATAACCCAACCTGAAATATACGAGATCTTCTTTTCCCTTATGCGTATGAGGAATGCGCATCCTCTTAAGAACCTTGCACTTTCCTTATCCTTATGCAAGAGACTCGAAGCGAAAGTCGATGATGAAAATGAGGCTCATCCTCATCCATATATACACATCTTCCTTATGTTTCAAAGGGGTTGCTTAACTTATCATCGACCTCCCTAATTAACATATGAAGCCCACGTATTATCATACATGCCCATACATAAGTCATGTCGGCCTTCTGCCATAAACATTCGTTCATACATACGCCATCTTCATGTGTTTTAAGGAGGGGTGTATTACTCACGGCCATCCTTCATTATTCACATATAAATCCACGTATGCATATATTTTATTTTATATTTTATTCTTATTACTCACTTATATTTATATGTCCCTTAACATATGCGTATAAGCCATAATATGTGTTTTTTTGTACATTAATATATACGTCCATCACATAGTCATATCCCGGCCCAAGTGCCTGTCGTCGTATATTTCTGTCGCACATGTGACAATCTTTCGTCACATCATAACCGGAGTTTCGTCGCATCCATTAACGTCGCACTATTCGTCGCATTTCATTTTCGCTCTAAGTATGTGCGTGCTCCATAACGTCACAGCCATCTCGCCTTAACGTCGCATTGTTGTTCGTCCATGTCGCATGCCGCCCAGTTGTCGTCGCACTATCCGCCCGTCGTATGAAGGGACGCCCACCCGGGTCGCCCTTCCTCCGCACTCGTCGTCCGCTGCTCAACCGTGCCGCGCCTTCGTCGAACCACACCGTGTTCACCACATAACGCCACCGTCATGTTTGTCGCCCAGTCGTCCGCCCATCGGGCGTGGGTCACCCGTTGGTCACCCGCCCATCGTGTGTGGGTCGCCCATGGATCGCCCGTCAATCCATCGCACCGGCATACCAACTCGCCGTCCATCTGCAGCTCGGGTAACCGCACCTCGGTTTGTCGTGCCTAATCGCCAGCTCGGGTGTCTGCAACCGAACCTTAACTCATCGTGACTGTCCATCGTGCATGGGTCGCCTGCCGGGGCGCCCGCCCGTCGTGCATGGGTCGCCCGCCCGTCGTGCGAGGTGCCCGCCCACCGTTCAACCGTCGTGTGAAGAGGTGCTCGCCCGCCGTCGTGCACGGGGCACCCGTCCATTGTGCACGCCCGCCCGAGTCTCGAGGGTGTTACACATTTCCGAGAGAAAGCCATAATTATCAGAACCAGTGTCCATAGACCAAGTTTGCTGCATATGTACTAGATCATCGACTCATGCTGAAATCTTCATTTCGTAAAAAATACAACCTATCCTTTCTCGTTAACTATATATAGTACGTCACCATTCATTATAATTGAAAATTACTTTGCAGAAAATTTAATTTACGCATAATTAAGCTTTCTTGAATACCCATATATGTACTATCATATTATTTCATCCTTACCTTAGCCACTTAGGTCCGAGAGTTGAGCATAGGCTCTGATAACCTTGTCACAACTCATGCTCTGTTACCGTTGTCACCAAGTTTTGATGGTTGGTTGTGTAGCATGATTTAATTGATCCATAATATATGGTGAGGCAACCTACTGCACTATTGTGGGAATAATTCCCACGAATAGAATCCTGTCATGATGACAATACGTTGCCAATGACTTCGTGTTAATGGGGACCGCACATGGACAATGCTTATTAAAATCCAATAAACCTCACAGCGTTTATGGTTTCAAACTGGTCACAATTTGCTAGGTATTGTATTCAATGAACCAGCCATAGTTGTACAATAAAATTTTTGTACCTAACCCCATCATTCTTTTTCTTCAAGAATATACCTTATATCCCTCGATTGGTATAATCCAGTATATGTGTGATGTGCGACCCTCTCTTATTCCTATACCATGATTAATGTGCTTTCCTTCCTACGACGTGCTATTATTGGAGGTCATCCACTATATTTGGATGTATACGTTATAAAATGTTGTTTAATAATTTTGAGCGACATTTACACCTCTGTTTACATCTCTGTTGGTACCTTTGCTCCCTGGGGAGTCTAACCACCCAATTACCTATCGCCACACTTACCTCTATCACATTTTCCATACGACTATTATAACTGTGAATGGAGCATTAAATATTATCATTTGGTGGTCGGAATGAGTTATTGCCAACCATGTGGTTGTAGCTACTCTCAAAAGGAGTAGTCTACTTAGGCGGTAGAATGCCCCGTTTTCTGTCACTAGCCGGAAAATCGTCCGGCTCCAGCCACTGGACATCCCTCCACCCTACACCACCCTCGCCCTAGCTCCGCCACCCTCTTTCTCCACCACTCTCCCCTGACATTTCTGATTTTACCTTGACATTCTCTAGCAAAGTCACCGATCGATTCTGGAGGCCTGACATCCCTGACAGATCGGGACAAGCTAAAATTGTAGCCGTGTAAATTTTATTTCCGGTTCCAATTCAAATGACCCGCGTGCTGCTCTCCAATTCGACTCGGCCCCGCTATGCAATTCGACTATGCGCTGCACCCGCGCACTGCTCTCCAAATCGACTATGTGCCGCTCAATATCGCCCTGCAGATCCAAACCCAATCGGCTCTGCAGCGCCAAACCTAAGTCATCAGTGGTGTTCCATAAAAATACCGGTTGGCACTCAATGCTGGACAGCCGTAGTCTACCCGAAGTTGCTCCGATAGAAAGGGGAATGTTATCATAATAGGTGCATCCTCTGTTTTAGGGCTTGCTACTGCCAAAGCTCTTGGGGAGAGTGGGAAATTGCATATTATTATGGCATGCAAAGATTTCCTCAAGGCAGAGAGAATGGCCCGCCCTGTTGGAATTCCTAAAGAGAATTACACTGTCATGCATTTGGATTTGGCTTCTCTCGAAAGTGTAAGACAGTTTGCTGATAATTTCAGGCGCTCGGGAAGGCCGCTGGATGTGTTGGTTTGTAACGCTGCGATTTATTTTCCCACTTCCAAGTTACCCACATATACAGCTGAGGGTTTTGAATTGAGTGTTGGTACAAATCATCTAGGCCACATTCTTCTATCCCGATTGTTGTTGGAGGACATGAAAACATCTGATTTCAATTCAAAGCGAGTTATAATTATTGGATCAATTACAGGTACATTTACTTCATTTCTCCCCTTTTTAATGGGATCTAATATTCCTGGGATGCATTGTGCCACTCTTTTTGAGTCTTACCAAACTCATTAAATCCCACTAAATGGTGCATATCCTTTAGAACTGCAAACAGTGGGAGAATTTACCTTGCATGACCCGTTTTTGAAATAAAAACTGGAGACCCAAAATAAATTACTAGGTTTTAAAATTTTTGAAAAGTATTGAATGATCTGCAATAAAAACTTGAGAGTACAAAAAAAATTACTAGGTTTTCAAATTTATGAAAAGTATTTAATAGAGCTTGAGTTGGTGACTCTAATGGTTAAGAGCATGTGTTTCCTCTAAAGAGGTCACAGGTTAAAAACCAGAGGGGTAGAGTCTGTATGCCTTCGTAAACTTAGCAATCAAATAACTGTTCCTGTGGGGCAGAGTTTGTATGCCTTTGGAAACTTAGCAATTAAATAATTGTTCTTGTCCCACAAACAAAAGGTTCTTAGACACCAATTTGGTGTCTAGCTTGGCTGTGACCTTAAAATTAGATAATAATAATAATAATAATAATAATTTGTTTCTTGAATGTTAATTTCATCCCGTTAAAGCCATTTTATAAATAATGCGGAAGTGGTAAAAAGTTACAATTAAACTTTTGTATGGAACTTGCAGAAAGCTGTGTAGAAACTTCATCATAAGTTATTTGTTTAGGATGAAGTGACGAAGTTACCTTCAAATACTGAAATCTCCACTGCTTTTTCTGAGGCAGGGAGACCGATAATCTCTCTAATGTATATCTTTCACAACAGGGAATACAAATACTCTTGCTGGGAATGTCCCACCTAAAGCTAATTTAGGTGACCTGAGAGGGCTTTCTGGTGGTTTGAATGGAGTTAACATCTCACCCATGATTGCTGGGGGTGAGTTTGATGGAGCTAAAGCATACAAGGATAGCAAAGTTTGCAATATGCTAACCATGCAGGAATTTCACAGAAGATATCATGAAGAGACTGGCATTACATTTGCATCACTATACCCAGGATGCATTGCTACTACAGGACTGTTTCGCAAGCATATTCCTCTGTTCGGGCTTCTTTTTCCACCTTTCCAAATATACATTACTAAAGGATTCGTTTCTAAGGAGGCAGCAGGAAAAAGGCTTGTACAGGTATTAACTACTTGTTCATGTTGTAGTGGAATTTAGTAACTTCCATCTTATTTGCAGTCCCTGCTTTTAAGAAACTAATTTAATTGTATGTAATACAGGTTGTGAGTAATCCAAGTTTGACCAAGTCCGGTGTATATCGGAGCTGGAATAACAACTCGGCTTCCTTTGAGAATCAGTTATCTGAAGAAGCCAGTGATCTCGAGAAAGCTAAAAAATTATGGGAAATTAGTGAAAAGCTTGTTGGACTTGCTTGAAGTTCTCCTATATTGTCAAGATTATGTGTACATTAGGTAGGTCAAGATGCCAAATATTGGAGTGTTTTTTAGGGTGGAGGATTTAGTTTCGTGTAGAAAAATCAGAAGAGAAACAGATATAAATTACTCTGGACTTTTGTGCATGTTTTCATTGCACCGCTTACTTCGGTAGTGAGTGGTCATTGAAAAATTTTCTTAGATTGTGTAATCGAGGTTAGATTGGTCGCAGTTTATATTCTTTTGACTGTCAATTACATCATTTGACATATCAATAATTGTTTATATTTATGAAGCATTCTCAGTTTTGAAAGTTATCCTCGTGCTGTTTCTGCCTTGTCTACAGATGCTTGTAACTCAGAATATATGGTTTACAAGGCATTGAATTTTCCACCTTGGAACAAAAATTCTATAAAGATCGAAACTATTTTGGTTTTTAAACAGGACATCTCTCTTATTGAAGAATATCACTCTAGCCTTTGATTCTGACCATTCAAATTTGACCATGTAGATTAGTTTATTTTTTCTTTTTGGTATTTGTTTTTTTTTTAAAGTTTGGTAGGATTATATTTTCATCAGTTCTATTTTTTCACAACACAAAATTTGAACTCAAGATTTCTTGTTTAGTGAGACTTCATTTTCACAGCCATTACCAATTGAGCTACCTCAAACAAACTTTTTAATACCAATTTAATTTTTATTTTTTTTTTCCAAATAAAATAAAACAAATTTACATCTTATCTCATATAAATCAACCATTCAAAATTAAATCTCATACTAACCATCTACAACTAATTGACATTTTATATTTTATAATAAGATATTTTGTATTTTAGAAGATCATTGTATTTTAGAGGATCATTGCATTTTTGAGTTTGAACGAATTAATTTTCATTTTAGATTTTTGGATTCGAACCCTAGTTTATATTTTAGAACCAAATACAATTGGCTGACATTTTACATTTTAGAGGATCATTGTATTTTTGAGTTTCAACCAACTAAATTATATTTTAGATTTTTGGATTCGAACCAACTAGTTTACATTTTATATTTTTGGAATAACATTTTAAGGGATAATTGTATTTTAGGGTTTGAACAAATTAGCAGATTTCATTTTTCTGGGTTTGAACAAATTAGCAGATGGCATTTTTCTGGGTTTGAACAAATTAGCAGACGGTATTTTTCTGGGTTTGAACAATGAGATTGAGAGATTAAACTTCACATAAATTACTCAGTTTTCTAAATTAATTTACATTTTATGAAAAAATTATAAATTAAATTCTAAAAAATCAAAGTACATTAAATTTCACATAAATTAATTAGTTTTGTAAACAAATTTATACTTAATAAACAAAAATTAAAAACTAAAACTAAAAAAAAACCAACTAATTTACACTTTATAAAAAAATTAAAAAAACTAACCCTAAAAAAAACCAACTAATTTAAACGGTAAGAAAAAAAAACTAAAAATAAAAGCTATCTTAAAAAAATATCACAAAATTATTCAATACAATTCTAAAAAATAACCCATTTTAATACAATTCTAAAAAATAACCCATTTCAAAAAAAACTTAAGAATAAATAAATAAATAATAAAAACTAAATTCGTCACTATAAATAACAATGTACAATAGCTATTATAAGAATTTTCTGGAAAGAAATGGGATCTCTTACAATGAGTACGAAACAAATATCTACCGCCCAAAGGTCTATACTCGACTTACAATTTATCTGAATTTAATACCATCCTAATAAATAAACCATCTCAGAAATAGTTTATTGATGTACATTGTATTATTCTTCCATACAAAATTAAAATTAAGAATATCCCTAGCTTATATAAAAAAAAATAAAAAATAAAAACCTAAAACTATGAATAACATTTTTTAGCACGAAAAAGAGTTATATGATTGTATTATGTTCATCCAACATATATGTGCAGTAATATTCACATGGGAACCAACATATAGGGCAGTGTAAAGTGGATGAAAACCACATAGAGAGAAAGGATACAAGGAGCCTTTTCAGATCTGTTACATATAGATCATATGGAGAGATATTACTAAAAGCAGATATGCTCAAAAAGATAAATAAAAAATCGGTCCCATGAGCCAAAAAAATATATGGAAAATATAAACTAAGAGTCAAAATGTTAGGAAAATATAAAATCATACCAGATAGACTTCACTATATAGAAAATTATGTACCCGTCATGGAAAAGTCTTGGATCTGATGAGAGATGTTGTCCATTGTTATCTGCATCCTCCATATACCTTGTGGAGATGATAGCCCCTGCTTTGATAAAGCATCTGCCCTCCGGTTTTTATCCCTGTCAATGTGAGAAATTGTATAGTCCTTCCTGTTGCTCCACAAATCCTCAATCATGTTCAACCATCTAAAGAGATGGATATTTCTTATGATATGTTTAGACTGTACGTGATCGATGATGACTTTCGAATTCCAAATATATGAAGCTTTTGTAAGCCAAGGAAGTAAAAAATATATAGGAGTCTAGCTAGGGCCACGACTTCTGCGTTATTGTTAGATCCAACTCCATTCCAATGTATGTCAAAAGCTTGTCCATCCACTGGATTAATGAAAACTCCACAGGCGCATGTACCATTTTGAGCAGCTCCATCAAAAAAGGCACACAAATATCCAGAGGCATCCTTGGACTGTAGTTTCCTTCATGCCTGACTTTAGATTGGCGAGGCCGTCCTAGCGCATTATATAAGAACATGATAGATTCAAATACTGTTGATAGTGTTTCCCTTTTGGAATTAAAAACCATCCGGTTCTGCCATTTCCATATGGTCTAGATTGTTAATAATGGAATGGGCCTCCACTCGATGTGCATGTTACTCCATCCTTTGAAAGCCTCATTGATAGAAAGAGCACTGACGTTGGCGAAACCAAAATGAGCAGCTAGGTTCTGCCAAATCAATTGTGTTTGAGGACATTGTAGAAAAATGTGCAAATTGTTCTCAGAATTTGATCTACATAGGGGGCATATGGTAGCGCGCAGAGGTAAGTATGATAACTTTGTCGGAAGCAAGTGTGTGACCTTGCAGCAACACAAGTGAGATGCATGGGGGTTCTAACACATAGAGGGGAAAAATGAAGTGTCCCTTAAAAGACTGTAATAGTATGCAGCTTGGAAGGAACACACGAGTTGAATGACATCATAGGATGGAAGGAAAATAGTCCACAATCCAAAGTGACAGGTTAATACAAAAAAATGTCTCGAATAAGATTCATACAATTCCATACAAAATAGTTCATATACAAATGCATAAGTTAAATAACATACATTACTAAAGTAACTAGAATAGTCGGACTACAATAAAAACATATGCATGAAAATGTTCTAACTTAGTTATATGATTAAGTGAAAATTTCATCCATATATACACCATTGACAACCACTAGCCCTAATAGTGGAACATTACAGTCAACATCGCCTGCTCCTCCAAAGTGATGTACTTGCTCCACATCATGGAGAAGCCAAGGCTTGCCACAATACTCTCCAAGACTTCTCTAAGCAATGCCTAGCCAAAAAGCTTGGCTCCCAAAATCCCGTACTATGAGTTATGAGGTCCTATATATGCCAACCATATGGTGTGGGCCAGCCATATGCCCCCTATGTAGATCAAATTCTGAGAACAATTTGCACATTTTTCTACAATGTCCTCAAACACAATTGATTTGGCAGAACCTAGCTGCTCATTTTGGTTTCGCCAACGTCAATGCTCTTTCTATCAATGAGGCTTTCAAAGGATGGAGTAATATGCACATCGAGTGGAGGCCCATTCCACTATTAACAATCTAGATCATATGGAAATGGCGGAACCGGATGGTTTTTAATTCCAAAAGGGAACCACTATCAACAGTATTTGAATCCATCATGTGCTTATATAATGTGCTAGGATGGCCTCGCCAATCTAAAGTCAGGCATGAAGGCAACTACCGTCCAAGGATGCCTCTAGATATCATTGTGCCTTTTTTGATGGAGCTGCTCAAAATGGTACATGCGCCTGTGGAGTTTTCATTAATCCAGTGGATGGACAAGCTTTTGACATACATTGAAATGGAGTTGGATCTAACAATAAAGCAGAAGTCATGGCCCTGGCTAGACTCCTATCTATTTTTGACTTCCTTGGCTTACAAAAGCTTCATATATTTGGAGATTCGAAAGTCATCATCGATCACGTACAATCTAAACATATCATAAGAAATATCCATCTCTTTAGATGGCTGAACATGATTGAGGATTTGTGGAGCAACAGGAAGGACTATACAATTTCTCATATTGCCAGGGATAAAAACTAGAGGGCAGATGCTTTATCAAAGCAAGGGCTATCATCTCGACAAGGTATATGGAGGATGCAGATAACAATGGACAACATCTCTCATCAGATCCAAGACTTTTCCATGTCGGGTACATAATTTTCTATATAGTGAAGTCTATCTTGTATGATTTTATATTTCCCTAACATTTTGACTCTTAGTTTATATCTTCCATATATTTTTTTGGCTCATGGTACCGATTTTTGATTTATCTTTTTTGCGCATATGTGCTTTTAGCAATATCTCTCCATATGATCTATATGTAACAGATCTGAAAAGGCTCCTTGTATCCTTTCTCTCTATGTGGTTTTCATCCACTTTACACTGCCCTATCGGTTGGTTCCCATGTGAATATTACTGCACATATATGTTGGATGAACATAATACAATCATATAACTTTTTTTGGTGCTGAAAAATGTTATTCATAGTTTTAGATTTTTTTTTTTTTTCATATAAGCTAGGGATAGTCTTAATTTTTATTTTGAATGGAAGAATAATACGATGTACATCAATAAACTATTTCTGAGATGGTTTATTTCTTAGGATGGTATTAAATTCAGATAAAGTGTAAGTCAAGTATAGACCTTTGGGCGGTAGATATTTGTTTCGTACTCATTGTAAGAGATCCCATTTCTTTCCAGAAAATTCTTATAATAGCTATTGTACAGTGTTATTTATAGTGATGAATTTAGTTTTTATTATTTATTTATTTATTCTTAAGGTTTTTTAAAATGGGTTATTTTTTTAGAATTGCATTAAAATGGGTTATTTTTTAGAATTGTATTGAATAATTTTGTGATATTTTTTTAAGATAGCTTTTATTTTTAGTTTTTTTCTTATCGTTTAAATTAGTTGGTTTTTTTTAGGGTTCATTTTTTAAATTTGTTTATAAAGTGTAAATTAGTTGGTTTTTTTTGAGTTTTAGTTTTTAATTTTTGTTTATTAAGTATAAATTTGTTTACAAAACTAATTAATTTATGTGAAATTTAATTTACTTTGATTTTTTAGAATTTAATTTATAATTTTTTCATAAAATGTAAATTAATTTAGAAAACTGAGTAATTTATGTGAAGTTTAATAACCCAGAAAAAAAGCGTCTGCTAATTTGTTCAAACCCAGAAAAATGCCATCTGCTAATTTGTTCAAACCCAGAAAAATACCATCTGCTAATTTGTTCAAACCCTAAAATACAATTATCCCTTAAAATGTAATTCCAAAAATATAAAATGTAAACTGGTTGGTTCGAATCCAAAAATCTAAAATATAATTTAGTTGGTTGAAACTCAAAAATACAATGATCCTCTAAAATGTAAAATGTTAGCCAATTGTAGTTGGTTCTAAAATATAAACTAGGGTTCGAATCCAAAAATCTAAAATGTAAATTAATTCGTTCAAACTCAAAAATGCAACGATCCTCTAAAATACTATGATTTTCTAAAATACAAAATATCTTATTATAAAATATAAAATGTCAATTAGTTGTAGATGGTTAGTATGAGATTTAGTTTTGAATGGTTGATTTATATGAGATAAGATGTAAATTTGTTTTATTTTATTGGGAATAAAAATAAAAATAAATAAATAAATTTAAATTGGTATTAAAAAATTTGTTTGAGGTAGCTCAATTGGTAATCGCTGTGAAAATGAAGTCTCACTAAACAAGAAATCTTAAGTTCAAATTTTATGCTGTGAGAAAATAGAACTGATGAAAATATAATCCTACCAAACTTTAAAAAAAAAAAAAATACTAAAAAGAAAAAATAAACTAATCTGCATCGTCAAATTTGAATGGTCAGAATCAAAGGCTAGAGTGATATTCTTCAATAAGAGAGCTGTCCTGTTTAAAAACCAAAATAGTTTCGATCTTTATAGAATTTTTGTTCCGAGGTGGAAAATTCAATGCCTTGTAAACCATATATTCTGAGTTACAAGCATCTGTAGACAAGGCAGAAACAGCACGAGGATAACTTTCAAAACTGAGAATGCTTCATAAATATAAACAATTATTAATATGTCAAATGATGTAATTGACAGTCAAAAGAATATAAACTGCGACCAATCTAACCTCGATTACACAATCAAAGAAAAATTTTCAATGACCACTCACTACCGAAGTAAGCGGTGCAATGAAAACATGCACAAAAGTCCAGAGTAATTTATATCTGTTTCTCTTCTGATTTTTCTACATGAAATTGAATCCTCCACCCTACAAAACACACCAATATTTGGCATCTTGACCTACCTAATGTACACATAATCTTGACAATATAGGAGAACTTCAAGCAAGTCCAACAAGCTTTTCACTAATTTCCCATAATTTTTTAGCTTTCTCGGGATCACTGGCTTCTTCAGATAATTGATTCTCAAAGGAAGGCGAGTTGTTATGCCAGCTCCAATATACACCGGACTTGGTCAAACTTGGATTACTCACAACCTGTATTACACACAATTAAATCAGTTTCTTAAAAGCAGAGACTGCAAATAAGATGGAAGTTACTAAATTCCACTACAACATGAACAAGTAGTTAATACCTGTGCAAGCCTTTTTCCTGCTTCCTCCTCAGAAACGAATCCTTTAGTAATGTATTTTTGGAAAGGTGGAAAAAGAAGCCTGAACAGAGGAATATGCTCGCGGAATAGTCCTGTAGTAGCAATGCATCCTGGGTATAGTGATGCAAATGTAATGCCAGTCTCTTCATGATATCTTCTGTGAAATTCCTGCATGGTTAGCATATTGCAAACTTTGCTATGCTTGTATACTTTAGCTCCAACAAACTCACCCCCATCGATCATGGGTGAGATGTTAACTCCATTCAAACCACCAGCAAGCCCTCTCAGGTCACCTAAATTAGCTTTAGGTGGGACATTCCCAGCAAGAGTATTTGTATTCCCTGTTGTGAAAGATATACATTAGAGAGATTATCAGTCTCCCTGCCTCAGAAAAAGCAGTGGAGATTTCAGTATTTGAAGGTAACTCGTCACTTCATCCTAAACAAATAACTTATGATGAAGTTTCTGCACAGCTTTCTGCAAGTTCTATACAAAAGTTTAATTGTAACTTTTTACCACTTCTGCATTATTTATAAAATGGCTTTAACGGATGAAATTAACATTCAAGCAACAAATTATTATTATTATTATTATTATCTAATTTTAAGGTCACAGCCAAGTTAGACACCAAATTGGTGTATAAGACCCTTTTGTTTGTGGGACAAGAACAATTATTTAATTGCTAAGTTTACAAAGGCATAAAAACTCTGCCCCAGAGGAACGGTTACTTGATTGCTAAGTTTAGGAAGGCATACAGACTCTACCCCCTGGTTTTTAACCTGTGACCTCTTAAGAGGAAACACATGCTCTTAACCATTAGAGTCACCAACTCAAGCTCTATTAAATACTTTTCATAAATTTGAAAACTTAGTAAATTTTTTTGGACTCTCCAGTTTTTATTGCAGATCATTCAATACTTTTCAAAAATTTTAAAACCTAGTAATTTATTTTGGGTCTCCAGTTTTTATTGCAAAAACGGGTCATGCAAGGTAAATGCTCCCACTGTTTGCAGTTCTAAAGGATATGCACCACTCAGTGGGATTTAATGAGTTTGGTAAGACTCAAAAAGAGTGGCACAATGCATCCCAGGAATATTAGATCCCATTAAAAAGGGGAGAAATGAAGTAAATGTACCTGTAATTGATCCAACAATTATAACTCGCTTTGAATTGAAATCAGACGTTTTCATGTCCTCCAGCAGCAATCGGGATAGAAGAAAGTGGCCCAGATGATTTGTACCAACAGTCAATTCAAAACCCTTAGCTGTATATGTGGGTAACTTGGCAGTGGGCAAATAAATCGCAGCGTTACAAACCAACACATCCAGCGGCCTTCCCGAGCACCTGAAATTATCAGCAAACTGTCTTACACTTTCGAGAGAAGCCAAATCCAAATGCATGACAGTGTAATTCTCTTTAGGACTTCCAACAGAGCGGGCCATTCTCTCTGCCTTGAGGAAATCTCTGCATGCCCTAATAATATGCCATTTCCCACTCTCCCCAAGAGCTTTCGGAGTAGCAAGCCCTAAACAAGAGGATGCACCTGTTATGATAACATTCCCCTTTCTATCGGAGCAACTTCGGGTAGACTCCCCCTGTCTAGCATTGAGTGCCAACCGGTATTTTTATGGAACACCACTGATGACTTAGGTTTGGCGCTGCAGAGCCGAATGGGTTTGGAGCTGCAGGGCGATATTGAGCGGCGCAGAGTTGCATTGGAGAGCAGCGCGCGGGTGCAGCGCCGGGTCGAATTGCATAGCGGCGTCGAGTCGAATTGGAGAGCAGCGCGTGGGTCATTCGAATTGGAACCGGAAATAAAATTTAGGCGGTTGCAATTTCAGCTGGTTCCCGATCCGTCAAGGGATGTACGGTATCCAGAATTGATCGGTGATTTTGTCAGAGAATGTCAGGGTAAAATCAGAAATGTCAGGGGAGAGTGGTGGAGAAAGAGGGTGGTGAAGCTAGGGAAAGGTGGTGTAGGGCGGAGGGATGTCCGGTAGCCGGAGCCGGACGATTTTCTGGCCAACGACGGAAAACGGGCCATTCTACCGCCTAAGTAGACTACTCCACTCAAATGCTTATCACGTAGCCTTAATCGATGGATTGTTGATTAAATTCGCAATGAGCGAAGGCTTTTGAAAGTCACATGGAAATTGGGAATTAGAAGATGTAGGAGTTCCCAAGATGATTCCCTGCAATATTTGGTGGGACCACACAGTATACAATCGAATGAATGCATATCATCTCTTTCATGTCATGTCATTACTACAAAGAATATGCACCATTGAAATAAAACCTAATTTTTTGCAAAACCGTTCATGACAGGTGGAAAATGGAATAGGTCTTAATGACGTTTTCGGAAAAATATTAACCATCAAAAATAAGTTTTCACTATTTCAAACCCGTCAAGAAAAACGGCCATTGAAAATTTGTAACCGTCAAATACCGTCAAAATTCCATCTCTGTTTCCAATGGCATAGGCAAACCATTTTGGAAAAAAACGATTTCTGCAACTTCCGAAAAAATTCTGGAAACACTCTCCTAACCAATGCGAATTACCGACAGTAAATTCACGGTCGATAATAATATAATAAAACATCTGAAAATTAGCAAGTTCATTCATTGATGTCATATTATAGCATTTTTAGACTTTGGGCGCACTTCGCAAGTAGACTTGGACTTGGTGGACGTACTCTGGTGGAACCATCACCATCCCCACGGCCCACACGCTTGACTTTGGTATCAGTAACAATTATGGACGCCAGGCACTCCAGAATGCAGAAAGGATCTATTTTTGCACATGAGGTTATGAATGAAGATGAGAAGCGATATGCCAAGTGGAACTTGTCTACTTCGTTATGTCATGGATGGACGGCGGCTGCCATTATCGTCAGGTGGGTAAAAGAGGAAACAACTGGCAGCGTAAATGATATCGAATTTTTCAATGAGGAGGAACATAGATTCTTTCAGCATGTTTCAAAGCATAGACGTTTATATTAAGTGGATAATTAACTGTGCACATGGTGGATTGGCATCCAGAGGTATTGATGGGGGGAGAAAACTGGACTTTTTCCAAAATCTCTTCTCATATGAAACGATTGAACGCTCTAAGAATGCTGGAATCATCTATGTTTCGTTGGAACTACTACCTACTTACATGCAGACTTTTAGTTAGAGCATGGGACTGCATGCAAGATTTTTTTTGCATGTTGGAATTACTACACATCTACATGAGTACTCTTAATTAGAGTATGGGACTGCATGCAAGATTCTTTTTGCATGATTTACTCCTTGATTTGTTCCTTTCACTCCACAGCTGGCTAGTTATCTCGGGAACTTGTTGTAGGAGTTGAGTCTTCTCATTGATCACCATTATCGTGCATTACCTTGGGATCTTCACCCAGTAATGCTATATCATGAGCATTGTAACCTATTTTCAAATGAATCATTCTTTTCTTCTTTTGATTTTCTTTTAGTGTTTTTGCTCTACAAGGCTATGTGTTCAACCTTTACTAGCTAGATTCATCTGTGCAAGTTTTCTAACACATTTACATGGTATTAGAGCCCACAAGTTGCTAGATTAAAAGTGCACAGTCCTTTATTTTGCAGGTATTACAGCGTGGAGATAAAAAATTAACAGAAAAATAGAATTTCCCAAAACATCAATCCTAACACACAAATTTTGATCTTTAAATTATAATTCATAAAAATAATATATAAACAACATAACTCTCGTGTAAATACTCTATCATTTGAAACGTAACACATATAACCAAACACGTCTCTTTAAATCTAAATCTTCACAGCTGGATGTAGTAACACCCTTCAATTTGCTGTTGTCTTCTGCACATAGTATTACATTAGAGGTAATAGAAACCACAATATGTTGAATATTTTTGAGATTCAATAGATTTTTGAATTTGGTTTAGGGGTATTGGAAAGTACATTGCGTTGAATATCTTCGAGCTTCATTTTGAAAAATAAATCTATATATATTTTTATATAAATTGGGTAATTATGATAAATGTTTTTTAACCTAGAATATGTATTGATGGGCCATTAGTGTATGTATATGTCGTTAGTAACTCAGCTTGGGCTCTTTCTAGACCCTTCCTCCGCTTCTTTGTTCCGGAAGGTCGTGTCATCTCCATTAAGATGGCGAGGGCGATGTCAATTATTTCAGATCTGTCGATTTTGTTGGTTTTGTCACTTCAATGGATTTTGGTTTCGCTCGGTAGAACTCAACCCTAGGATTTCGGGACTACTTTTTTTTAAGGCTATTTTTATTCATCCTGGTTTTAAGGATTTCTTCATTTTTTAACGCTGTTGAGAAAGATAGGGATGTAATTCTTAATTTGGGTTAGTTTTTTTATTTTTTTTATTAATATCTGTAATTATTTTTTTGAATGGTTTCATTAATATTTTTAATTTTAGATTTTTTTTTAGCAATATGTTTAAATTTATTTTTGTATTTTTGGCGTTTACATTTTTCAAATTACAAATTATGAAAATTTCATTTTGTTAAATGTGAGAGTGAGACATAGAATGGATTTCAACAGATGGTTATTGTTAAAAAATATTTTGAATATCAAATAATATTTTTGGATTTAAAAATTGGATTATGAAAAAAATCTTTAAAATGTATAGTTCGTTAAACATGAGCCATTGCTTCACAATGCTCCAAAGCACCAAAAAAATAACAAGAAATATTGTAAAAGTCAATAGACTCCGCAAAAGATTAACAACTTATTTTGGAGTAGTATAAACATCAAAAGAATTTACCTTTTCTGTGCAAGAATTTCTTAATAAAAATTTCCTAAATTATTATTTTTTGAATGTATAAATGAATGATAATGGTTGATGATGACATATTCTTATTGAAAATGATCGACCATTATTGACCATATTCAATATGATTGACCATGGTCTATCATAGTTGACAATTGTTGATTATGATTGACCATGGTTGATCATGGTTGACATGATAGATAATGGTATGGTTGATCATGCTTGACCATGGTTGATCGTAGTAGACCATGATTGATCACAAATGACCTTGGTTGACCGGTTGACCATGTACGACCATAGTTGATCATGGTAGACCATATTATGGTTGATCATGGTCAATCATGGTTGACTATGATAGACTACATAACTCAAATTCGTACTTAAAATAATTAAAATGTACTTATATCAATACCAATACTGATTAATTTTTATTTATTTATAATTGTATCAATCTAGATTTACTAAATAATTATTATTATATTTTATTTTATTGAATATCAATTTACTTTATTATCTAAAAAAATTAAAAGATAAATGCTTTGTTTATTAAGGATATAATTTTGTTCAAAGCTATTTTTTTTGTTTGGAATTTGGTGATTTTTCTTTTCAAAAAATCCAACCACTTATGTTTAAATGTTGTTTTTGATAGTGGTAAACTTTAACAACCATAACTCATATCTCCAAAAAAATCTGCTAATTCTTTGTTAAAATTTTATTGGAATTTTCACTATTTTCCACATAAAATTATAGCTTCATTAAACTACTCTATTAATTAATTCCTTCTCACCCTTATCAATTTAGACTCAAGGCTATATTCATTTATTTGTATAATTACCATAAAAATTAACATTAATAACCCAATGTTAAGAAGAACCGACATACTAACACTGAATCTTGCCATAAGTAAACCTTGTTTGTGAATCCCATGAGTTCGGCTGTGGCTGGTACATGGCTTTGCACGAAGCTCTCATCG
>APFE030255900.1:0-10224 GCA_000404065.3 Pinus taeda
GTAAGATTAAGGCATAAGGATTAAGGTTTCTTCCACGTTGTTTTAGGTTAATCTTCATTGGGTTAGCCCTGTTGGTCTTTATAGTTGTAGATACATATAATATATGTAATATTCATGCAATTAATAGAAGGCTCCACTCTTACTTGACAAAAAAAAAAATATCAACTATTGTGTCATAAAATTGAAATTGTCTCCTAACACACAATAATGCTTTTGTTATATATTAAATTTATACAGACAATTTTGTAAGACAATAATTATGCCGTAAGGCGTTTCCCTCTGAAATGAACTCCCCCAAATGCTTTTCTATCCTTATCTTAGCCGTTAGATCTTTTGTTAGATGATTGAACAAAAATCAGCCGTCTGATTTAATAAAAAATATTTTAAAACATTAAAAACCTTAAAAAACTTTTCACTTTCCACTTGACATCTATGCGCCTAGGTCAGGTTGGGTTGAGACACATAATTACGACCTGTTGGGAACCGACGACAGACAAGAAAATTACTGCGCCAGTATTATAAAACATGGCGTAACATTCAAAGGTCGTGCATTTATTTGGTAGAGGAAATAAACGCGCGGACGCTGCCACCATTTCTTGACTGATCATCTGCCACACCACCCCATCTTCTCTGCTTCAAACCGAATTTAATATTTAGGGTTAAGCTACAGTTTCATGGAAAATGCGCAGCGAGACTTTCATGGCAACCATAGTCCATGCGTTGAATTCTGAGTCATAAATTTGCATCACCATATTATTGTCAGCTGCTTGTCCCCATCTATTATTGTTTTCACCTAGCAGAACAGTGCATCTCCTCCTAGTTGCATCAAAATCCATCGCAATGAAGCTCCACCAGATGAGAGGGCCAGGATTAGGCAGACGTCTAGAGGACCCAATAGCAATATTGCATATGGAAAGACCCAATCTATCTCCCCTTCTATGAGAACAGTAGATATTCCTACAGGCATCCACAATGACGACATCAGAAGTCAAAGGAGCTTTGTAAATGTTCATGTCTGAACTATCACCTCCTAGGTATTCTATAACCCATGTTTCTGCAATACGTTCCCTGGTCCAGTCAAGCTGAACCAAAAATCCTGGGAAGGAGTGCACTGAAAAATTTGAATAAATTCTTTGCAGGGCATCGGACGATAGAAATTCTTTCCATTGTCTCGAAAGAGTTCTCATTTTGGCAAGAAAACGCATGGGCAACATGTAAAAAATCTTCAGCAGGAAATCCTGTGGGAGGGCTTGCCAAATCTTCGCTTCCATGAGAATGTCTATCTCTGACTCCCACTATTCCGGAAGGGATCGCCAAATCTCCGGATCCATTCCCACGTCCGTGGTATTTTCACTCTCTCATCGCAGAGATAGATCGAATCATTTCTTTATTTTAATCTACATATGTTAAATTTTCATCTCAAAACTGTTGATAAACGGTAACAAGATTTGTGTCTTAACGAGCTAGCACTTCGTAATGTGATGGATCAGTCTAGTGTCTAGTGAGATGGTGAGGTAACCAGAGTGAGAAAGGGTAAACTACTAATTTAATTGTCTTGATAGGTGTCTCTATGGAATATTAGTAGGCGGGTGAGTTTTGTTTATTTTTGCTTTTTTCCTTAAAATTTGAATACTTTATTTATAACTATGAAATTAAAGATAATTACGCCTTAACAGGTTTCTCTCAGCAGTCTAATTTAATAAAAAATATTTTAAAACATTAAAAACCTTAAAAAAACTTTTCACATGTTTTAAAACATTAAAAACCTTAAACTTTTCACTTTCCACTTGACATCTATGCGCCCAGGTCAGGTTGAGTTGAGACACATAATTACTTCCTGTTGGGAACCAACGGTAGAGAAGAAATTACTGCGCCAGTATTATAAAACATGGCATAACGTTCAAAGTTCATGCATTTATTTGGTAGAGGAAATAAACGCCCGGACGCTGCCACCATTTCTCGACTGATCATCTGCCACACCACCCCATCTTCTCTGCTTCAAACCGAATTTAATATTTAGGGTTAAGCTACAGTTTCATGGCGAACCTTGAAATTACTTCCTATATAAAGTGGACAACGTTGATTTTTTTCCCTATGAACTGTACAACGCAGTAAACAATATCTGATACTTTTCTCTATAGCTATTAGTTTACAATAAATGTGGTTTCAAGCCATGAAGATTGGTCGAGAGATGTCTATGCCACTCCGTCTCTTTTTGTTTTTCTGTTTTCTTTTTGTCACTGTCATTAGTTACACTTTCAAGCCAAGAAGATAAGTTGAAAGTTGTTTGTGCTTTAAATAGAAAAAAATAATGCAGTCCTTTTCTCTATTTAGTTGGAACTTCGAATACATGCAGTCCTTCTCTCTGTTTAGTATTGTGTGTTTGACAAATCGTTTATAAGTGAAATTATGGCGTCTCACTCCATCGGACAGACTGAATGGAAATTATCTGTTCTTGAAGGTGAAAGCCACAAACTAAATGGCAATGTTAAGGGCATTACACTCCTTTCAACAGATCCCTCTGCATATTTCAGATCGGATGGGGTTGTGATTTAATAAAAAATGTTTTAAAACATTAAAAATTTTAAAAAACTTTTCACTCTTTAGCAGGATTTTGTTTTGCCTCTTAAATTCTTAAGACTTCTGCTGGTTTCATTGTTTTCTTTTTCACTCTAGCATTATAGCAATATCTACACAGTAGCAAGTTACAAAAAAGGTCAAGAATCCATAAGGTATTCATCTTTTTTCCATTGTTAGATAATACATTATACTAGATCCTAACTATTGCGGCCAATTGGCTACCACCTTGACAAATAGATTGAAAAAACAAGATCCCCATCCTACACAACGGCAACAGAGTGTAGGTATGGAAGGCATGATAGGTTTGGGGGCGTAGATGATCTTTCACGTTGGCAGTCCTCAATCACTATTTGCATACCTGGCACTGGTGTTGGGTTTTTTCTTAATTTCTTCTGAAAACTCCTTTCTTGATTCAAGATTTTGCATTGAGAATATAAACGAGTTGTTGCAGCGGCTGCTATAACCTCTTGTTATTGGCTATCGCCCTGCAAGGAACGAAAATAAAACAAGAAGATTCCGCTGACAAGATCTAGACCTTAACGCTTGACCAGACTCAAAGATCTTCACCAGAACCTTTACAGCTTGTATGAGACACAAAAAAAAACTGACAGATGCCATGGCAGGTGACTGTGCTTTCAACCCTAATTAAGCACAGTGCGTAGAGTGTTGGCTCCATTGTTGCTGAACTTATCTTAACGGTAGATTCAGGAATATCTTGAAATTTATAAAATAGTGGTAAGGTTTGTGTTTTTGACCAATATCAATAAAGTTTAAAGAATTAATTTATTGTTATTCATAATAATATGAATATTTTCAAAATCTGCCATCTCTATGAAATGGTCTTCTTTTCTCTGAAATATTTTTGCCAAAACTTATACCCCTCCACTGCTTTGAAATATTTTAGCCAATTGTTTTTTTACAGGACTATACAAGTTTTGTATGACAATATTCATTTTAGCTTTTCGTACATAATATTTAAAGTCTCCCGGATCTAAATCTGTAAACGGTACACTGCCTCAAAATGTGTATGTATGTGTGTTCTATGATTTTTCAGGTGTGGATTAAAACAAAGAAGAGTGCCTTTCCACCATTTCCTTTGCAATTACAAAATTACATCAATGCAGAACCATAATTCTTAACAACATATTTCAGATGTGCTCAGAAGTGTTCAGAAGAATCATGTTAATGTAGTTTAGGTAAACTTTCTTTCTAACTTCACAGAACTCATGGTATTGATGTGGAATATAACCTAACGAATTTCCACATTCTCGCTATATATATATATATATAATCTGCCCACCCAAAAAAACTTTATTTAGTCTGAAATAGTCCAACTTCGCTTTCTTAAAAACATTTATGAAGTTTGACATTATATATAGAAGAATTCACCTGAACAACCTCAGAAGAAAACAAACATCTCTAAAAAGAAGAACCAAATCCATCAACAACCTTATAGATTGTGTCCGTTGAAGGATTTTGTTTGTAAGTGGAAGGATATTTGAGAGCAGAATGCAATGATATATCAAATTGGTGTTTATTAGGATGTTTTAGTTGCGTTGTTGCAGTATCCAGAGATTTAATTTCTGTTAGGATGATGAGTTGTCGCAGATAGTTCACTGTCTTTTTTATCACATATATGTATTACCATGATAGTTGGTGGGTTTTGAAGTCTATTCAATGGGGGAATCTCATGTGTAGTCCTCTTGCATCCTTAATATTGGAGGATGGAGAAAAGCGACTTCTATTATTACGTCGTAAGGCGTTTCCCTTTGAAGTGAACCCCCCAAATTCCTTTGTGTCCAAATTGTAGCCGTTAGATGTAATGTTAGACGATTGAACATAAATTGGCCGTCTAATTTTAAAACCCTTAAAAATACGTTAAGATATTAGTTAAATATATCAGTTATTATTCGTTAATATATTAGTTATTATTCATTAAAAAACTTTACCCTAGCAACCCATCCTGCGCACGGATATCCGTGTTTGATGCAGAGGAGGGCGGGGGTGTTGAGGAGGGGGGAGAGGAAGGCGGAGGACCTGCAGAGAAGGGAGAAGGGTATCGACGAGGGCCACAGAGGATGAGGCCACTCTTTCTTCACTGCATGAGGGCCGCGTAGGCCATTTTTTCTATAGATCGTTTGCAGATCGTTTTTCCCTCAGAATATGACGCCCTTTGCATATTATGGCGGTGGTAATGAGCTCCACGCTTTATTTCAATCATAGATAAGAAAACTCAAAATCTTGATGCTTTTGAGTACTTTTTGGTGAAAAGCCATATTTAAATATTTTTTATTAAACACAATATTTGATTCTCGGAGAACAGGCTTTTTGTTTTGTTTCAATCACAATTCCAGGTTTGTTTCAATTATTTCTCTGACCTCAAGGTAGTTTCAATGACAAGAATGTTACACATGGATATATAAAACAAAAATGGGTAATATTTTTATTATAAAAATGCCACAGATGAGCTGGGCAGCGTAGCCCAATACAAAAAAAAAGATGTTGTTAACAAAAACCACCATATCTATCTAGTTGTATGTGTTTGGGGATGCTTCTGATTAAATTTTGATTTTGATTTTAATGAGCTTTATTATGGTGTTTTCTATCAGCCATCTAATTTAAAAAACCCTTAAAAAAACTTTAAGGTATTAGTTAAATATATCAGTTATTATTCGTTAATATATCAATTATTATTCATTAAAAAACTTTACCCTAGCAACCCATCCTGCGCGCGGATATCCGCGTTTGATGCAGAGGAGGGCGGGGGTGTTGAGGAGGGTGGAGAGGAAGGAAGAGGACCTGCAGAGAAGGGAGAAGGGTTTCAACGAGGGCCGCAGAGTACGAGGCCACTCTTTCTTCACTGCATGAGGGCCGCGTAGGCCATTTATTCTACAGATCGTTTGCAGATCATTTTTCCCTCAAAATATGGCACCCTCTGCATATTATGGGAGTGGTTGTTGGAGAGGTAAATCCCCTCTCCGGATAGAGGCGATCCCCACTAGCCCAAAAGGGGTCTAGCAACAATCAATCAATGCTACTCTGCAAGTTCCTAGTTGTAATTAACAAGTGGATGAAGAACACCTACTTGGATTCTAGCGCTATGTTTGATGAAGAGATGATCCTCTTGCTCCTTCGCTCCAGCCAATCACAATCCTCCACTATCTTCGTGGGCAGACACCTGCACAAGCAAAGAGAGAACAAACACAAGCGTAAAATCTACTAAAAACAACTATACATCAGTCAGAAAGGATGTAATTCACATTAATCATTCATAAGACAAATGAGAATGGAACGATAACAGTAGTCATCTATCTTTATTAATCAGAAATAGAGTAAGGTACAACCAAAGTTCTGACGCTGAGTCCTTCTCTAGAGGGTCCAGCCAGCATGTCTCATATGCATTCACCTTTGTAGTAGATCTCCCAAGTCAAAGAGGTCTCTCTCTCACATACAAGGCAACAAACTCATAACCTTCCTTAAGCTCTATAGCAATCCTCACACAGCACACCAAATGCCTACAAAGATCAGCACTAATGCACTAAGAATTCCTCTATGTCAAAGTCTATATGTTGCAAACTAGTTGCTCATGGCAATGGTGGAGGCTTATATAGGAGAAGGAGTCTCCATGAATAGTGAAAGGATGAGCTTTCCCCAAAGAAAAGTGGGTGAACAGGCGAACAAACATGCCTTAGAAAGGATGGCGACCTTTACAAAGCTAACAACCAAGTTTGGAGTCATTTGGAAGGCTGGCTGTTAGAACAAACTCGCCCAAAGAGGATCAGCGCGGGTGCAAAACTGGGCTGGCGCGCTAGCATCGCAACTCAATTACATAAGAGGTCTGGTCAGTGCGAACTGATACAAGCGGCGCGCTGTTTATGAAATTCGACCAGCGCGGAAAATCCGTGTGCTTCCGCGCTGGCAGCGCACCAGTTACACTATCATCCGCTAGTCAATGCGGTTATTTTAATAACAGTCACGATGATCCAATAAACTTAGGAAAAGAGGGTTTTTGGCCATTTCAGAGAGCATTAGCATGGTGGATGTGATTTAATGACACAGTAGGGAGACTGACAAGGTGACAGTGACATTTTACTGTGTAACAGATGCCCCCTGAAGCATGAAGCCCGAGAGAGTGGGAGGGGTGAAATGCTTTACAAAACTGCTAGACCGGAACACCACCAGGAAGAACTTGCACGTAGATACAACTGATATTTCAATTACATGTAGTCTAGGCATGGGCGTAGCCATCCAAAAGACATATGAATAAGGTCTATGGTATGGACACAGCCACCCAGCTGAAGAGACCATAATGATAAGAGGTATGGTCGCAGCCATCCTAAAAGACTCAGGTATGGTCACAACCATCCATCAATGAGTCACGTAATGATGATCCACAAAATCGCAACCTGGCCCGCAATGGACTATAACCAGGGTCTCGCGCTCCATCTAAACCCAACAAAGTACAAGTTCAAACATGTGAATATAGGAGTCGAGGTCGAACATGCTTGAACATCGTCTGATTACCAGCCAATGATGAAAGCTCTTAACAGACGCGAGAGGGGCCACCAATGATGACGATGGTCCTCAAGGTACTATAGGTACAATCCACGGCATGCGAATGAATGAGCCGGTGTCGAACACCCGTAGAGTCGTTCGATCGGAGGCCAATGATGAAAACCTCGCGTCGAACATGAAGAACCTGCCATTGAGGCATGCAGGCTCCAAGGTACCTGAAGGGAGTCTCTAGGTCACTCCTGGATAATGACCTGAAGTCGACATGAAGTGATCTTGATCAAAGGTGGGCCATAATATTTCCCACATCATCGACACGAGACAGAAAGAGACAATATGTTTTGTGTGAAATATCAGAGGGAGGTTATACTTTGTAGAGGCCAACTTCTCTTGAACATATCGGTGGCACAATGACGGATTTGGCAGTATTTGGGGTCAAATGATCAGGATAACCCAAACCCATGGAGGCAAAAGTGAAGCGAGATGAGATGTCCCCACCCAGACACGAATGCAAAAAGTGCCATGTTCAAGAGTGACATACTGCCGATTACAGTTCGTTTATTTCCCCCACCATTTCTGGCAAGTACCCCGGTTATTTTTGGATGACAAGCTTGACGGGGATAGCATATGCTTGAAGAGCGTCATTTCGACAAAGCCCGATGTCATTAAATTTTAACGAGTCTGACAAAGGAAGAACTCGACGTATTTTCATGTTTAGAGAGTTTGAAAAGATAGCTGAAAAGAAAATTCCAGGGGGTGCTTTTTCGTAAATTTGTGTCTCTCGAGCCTGAAAAAGTATAAAATGATGCTCGAAAGAACCGCTCGATCCTTACGACCGAGGAGTACTTTTCGTAAATAGTGATTCTGACCCAAAAAAGTAAAAAAGCGGTCAGAAACATGTCGTTTTAGAACCAATAACGAGTGCGAAACGACAAACACCCGACAATCTTTGTTGTTTTAAACGGTCGACAAAGAGCTTTAAAAGCGATCGCCTCTCGTTGCTTTTGACGAGCTGAGAGGAGGCTCGCCAATCTTTTCTCGTTTTATGTCGGAAAAGAGCTTAAAGACGACATTTTTTTGGGACTAAGTGTATATAAGTCCACCGCGATTCCGCCGATTCCGAGGACCTGCACAAGGGAAACACCCGTGTAAACTCGTTCAATATGTCGAGAAACATAATAAAATATGCATCAAGGCATAATTAATGACATCAGGATTAAATTCATGGCAAAATATGGCAAAAAACCCACATTCATAAAAACTATAGTCAAATTAGGAATTTTTTACCATAAATAGGGGGTGTAAAAATCATTTTTTACCATTTTACCATTTGAGCTTTGGAGAACGTTGGAGAACTACAAAGTTGACGGAGCGAATTCCTCATCATCCGGACACCGATCTTCTGACAGACGATTCCAGGTAGGTCCCTCTTGCCTTACGCTCCATTTTGATTTCATTCTCAAGCAATTTCACCCTGAGATTTGGCCATTTGGCCAAATTTTTTGAGTGTTGGTGCACTCTCGGTCAGCGTGGATTCGCCCATCGGGTCCGCGCTGACCGATTTTCCCAACACATACCACTTTCTGGGTCAGCGTGGAAAACCCGTGTCCTTCCGCGCTGACCCAGAGAAAAATACACAGGCTGCCATTTCCAGCGCGATTGTTTTAGAAACAGTCGCGCTGGCGCCATGAAGATTGATTTTTTAAAATTAAATGGACAATTTTTAAATGCAGGCAACCTAATGATTTTTGGGTGATCTTGCGGGACATAATTGCCTTTGTATGGTAGGAGAGAGACCATGATAATGCAGATGTGGCCGCTTTTTCCGATGCCGGATGGAAAAATGCAATGCGCGCATGCGGATTGCTCAAGTTTTTCCTTACTCCATGCTTGAGGGCTCAGCCAGACCTCTTAGAGCTTCTGATCAGAGCATGGAACCCAGTGGATTGGAAATTTACCATCCGAGGCCGAGACATAGAGTTCAACTCTTCGGACATTTACTTTTTGACTAGATTGTCTCGCCGATGCGTGATGCCCATCCTGGAGGGGCAACGTCCTAGCGGTGAGACACTTGATCAGCTGATGACCCGTGTATGCGCACAGGCGGTCAAAACATGGAGTGGGAAAGCGAGCATCCCATCAGTGGGTGCTGGACCACATGGCGACATAGTCCTCCGCACTATACTCTTTTTAGTGACGCGGGCAACAGGTAGTCTGGCTAACCATGAGGCCTCAAAGGCCAACCTGCTACTAGCTCTCGAGTGTTTACAACCCATGATCTTCAATTGGGCGACAGCTGTGACCAACAGCATGAAGAGGCAATTGAGTAACTGCCGACGTGGAGAGTTGAAGCAGTTCGGCTACGGATCGCTTCTTCTTCCACTCATGTTTGAGCGGGTGCCGGCCCTTCTGCTGCAGACCATGGTGGTAGACCCGCCTAACAATGCATGAGAGACGAGGGCCACCAAGTGGGCCCGGGTCATGCCACGTGGAGGTGGCGGTCGCTCAGTGTCGTGGGGCGTCTTTTTCCGAGAGTGGCTAGATTGCTAGGTTATCTTCGTCGAGGATTGGCCATACGCCGGTATCGATTTCCATGGTGATCCTCACATGCTGCTGCCTGCGGGAGAGCAGTGGGATGATGGAGGTAAACATTTGATCTCTTTGATTTTCATTTCTTGTGATTTTTTTGCATTTTTTCATGTACATGTCCTAATAAATGCTTATGCTGTGTAGATGTGGGACCCGTGAGACCCCTTGGCCTGGCTCCAGAGGCACGGAGGGAGGAGCAAGGCGTTGCCGTCTTGGCCTTGGCTCCTGTAGGAGGTGACCAGACAGAGACCGTGGTGCACAATCTTGAGGGCTTATTGGCAGGAGTCCCAGACTATCAGGGGATCGAGGAGGTCCCCCTAGCTGCACAGATTCATAAAGTGGGTGTAGAACCTAGGATGCACCGTCTTTTGAGGCGGGTGGCACGAGCGGTGGCATGCTACAGAGAGCATAACCCACCACAGTAGATGCCTAGGTTTTATTTTACATTGCTGTTTTGAGAGACATATAACTCAGATGTACTGAGGACGTCGGATTTATTGAGACATGTACATTTATTTTTTGAGCACCTCAGTGCGCCGCACG